>CM035849.1:120620024-120790024 GCA_020510985.1 Pholidichthys leucotaenia
ACCGTGTAGAGGTGAGTTGGGCTATATAGGTGCTAGTGGAAAAGGGGCATTAGAGGCCAAAAAGTGCCACTAAAATCAAAACGTTTCCAAAAGTTTCACGTTGTACCTTTAAGCAAAGTAATTTCTTTATCATTTTTTTTACTCATATGATATTTGTTTGTTTGGTTATTCTCCATGTGCCACTCTTTTCAGACGGACCACAAAATCTTAACTTCACTGTACTGCCATCACAAGAATACTATGTAGAAGGGTCAGACATCAGCTTGATGTGCTCAACCATGTCCAGACCTGCTGCTGAGTTTTACTGGTTTCTGAATGGATTCCTCCTGTCTGATACTGGACCAGAGCTCATGCTGATGAACATTCAGATGAGTCAGAGTGGAAACTACCACTGTCAGGCCTTTAACAGAAAGACTCTGAGATACCACACATCTCCACTTTCACCTGTCACTGTATTAGGTGAGAGGATTTTACTGCACAGGCATTTACTTCATCTGATTGTTTTAATAATGCATGCTTTTAGTTCAAGTAGTGTTAGTATTAAAGGTCTCATACACTATAACACACTGTTTTCCATGGGCATTTAACCTTCTAAATGTATCAGTAGGTTACAGTACATGTTTACCTTTAAAATATTAAAACACTCTATTTAGGTATGTGCACAATTTTTCTTTCAGTATTCTCCAAGTTACCCTCCCATCACAGTATTAGTGGCTGTAATATCAATCTGTTCAAACACCTACAATCCTGCATATTTTCCCAAAGGGCTGAATGAGCTGTAAAACAACACAACAATGATTTTGATTCTTTAAAACTACATATTTATATTCCATTTTGTCAAAACTTAAATCACTGGAAAAATGGGATCTTTGAACAAAATGAGACCACAGAATCCATGACCAAATTGTGATTTATGTTGTTGCAACTTTGCACATTTTTAGAATAAAGTATGTTACAGTATTTAAAAATTAATATTTTTTCTCTTACAGTACCAGCCTCCACGGTAAAAATAAACACAAGCATCACGGATATTTTGGAGTCCAGCAGCAGCTCTGTCAGACTGTCCTGCTCCGCCTCTGGATCATCGCTGTCTTTTCTCTGGATGAACGGCAGCTCCGAGGTTACAGCCAGTGACAGAGTTCAGATCACTGATGGAGGCTCCACCCTCAGTATAATTAACGTGACCCGCTATGACCATGGACCATTTAGGTGTCATGTGTCCAATCCAGTCAGTAATGACACCAGTGACCCTGTAAACCTCCTCATTATCTGTACGTACATTTTATTCCACACACCTAGATCACAATTTTGTTTTGGTGTTTTCCCTATAAACCTTTATTTTTTATTAAAGTTTAGCAGAATAAATAAATAAATTCAACTCACTGTAATGCAGAAGCAGTGGGAATGTTTTTGTGTTAGGAATGAAGATGTCTGCAGAGTTTAAGATGAATCAAACATACTTTATTTTACTTTTTTCATACTGTTTAGAGACTGAGACAGTTGAGTTTGGCCTTTTGGTCTTTCCTACAAAAAATCTCCCCAGAACCTTTTTCTCCAGAGTCACTCTCAATGAAAATCTTATCACCTTCAGCTCCGCCTCTTGTCAGAGCTACCAGCTCCAAACCATCTGGTCTCACTATTGTCTAGTAAACCTTCCCTTTCACTTTAACTGCTATCCTTCTTTCACAAATCATTCACCCTGTCTGCACTCTCTGCTTCAACTCTCTTGTGCACGGCCCATTGCTTTGGATGGTTGACCTCAGGTATTTAAACTCATCTACCTTCACTACCTCCGCTTCTTGCATCTTAAGCCAGCCACAGGGGGAGTACAGCCAGTGTACTCTTAGTGCTGGTCCCAAGCCTGGGTAAGTGGGGAAGGTTGCATCAGGAGGAGCATCCGGAGTAAAATCTTTGCCAAATCAAATATGCAGATCATTGAATTGATGATACAGTATAGTATAATTGTGTTTTGTGCAGGGCATGAAGCATCAGGGCACGAGGTAGGTATGTGTCAGGAGGCTTAGGGCGCAGTCCAGCCACTGTTTGGGCTGGACTAAAGAACCAAAGAGTGTATTCCGTGGATAGTTCGGTTAATTTCATGCCATCTAAATGCATGTGGAACTCTGGTACAGCACCAAACAAGGGAAGTCTGGTCCCCCTGAAAACGGGGGGGTCTCGGGTCGCTTACAAACGAAGTCTGGTGAGCTTCACTTGCCATGTGAATGCAAACATTGTATCCAGCGCCCCAAAGGGTGGACGTGCCCCTCGGCGTTTCTGTAACCACAGCAACACATAGTGAGAAGAGAAAAAGTGGCGTTTACCACAAAGGTGTCTTCACAACAAACGCGAATGGGCAAATTTTGCATGCAGCACAGTTGTATTATAACTCAATGTAAATACATGAAAAGACATGAATTCACCATCTGGGTGAGATGCAGACAGGTGAAGTTGCCACTCACCTGAAAAACTTGTCCATGCCTTGAAAACTTATTGTTTCTGTTGCTAGCTTGCTAGCCTTGTTAGCACGTCCATGGCAGGAATCCGTGGGTAAATAAATCCAACATCCCAATTCGGCTGAAGAGCTCCCGGTCCTTCTGCCTCCATTTTGGGTAGAAAATAATAATAAAGACAACCGCATGGATCCAAGAAATACTTTTACCGGAGAAAGCCGAGGAGAGAAGTTAAAAACAAAAATGTCTCTTGGACTTGGACTAGTGAGGAGTGAGGAGATGCAGGCAGTGATACATATTTGGTCTGAGGACCAGATTTTGCAGCTGCTTGTGGCTACACACAAGAATACCAATGTTTTTAAAATGTTTAGCAACATGATGGTGGTACGGAGGTTTATACAGACAGTGGAGCTTTTTATTTTTATTTGTTTGTGGTGGACAAACCACTCAGCTGAGGGGAATGGTGTTGTGCTGAGAATTGCTTGCTTGCCGAGAATTGCATCCCATCATCACAAGCCGGTGTTTAGTATTAGTCACAGTCGATACAATTTTGAAAAAGTGATTACCCTTTTTACCAATAACACATAAAAGCAAAATCTCAACTTTGGAGATTGTAAAATGTGGAGTTGGATCACTATGATTTCTAACCCCCTTTGAAATACTAAAACATCTGGCGGAAAAACATAATTTAAAGATAATTTACAAGAATAACAATTTTTACTTCTAAAAATGCACAAATGGTTATAAGCCTGGCTGTAGTGTTATATTTTATAGTTTTGGTGGAAAGGATGCAATTCTTGGCAAGCGAGCAATTCTTGGCATAACACCGGATTTACCTTTTCATTTCTGGCCAATCGATGAGCTGGATTTTTCTTCTTTGTTGAGATTTTTCCTTCCTGGTCAGTGGTGGTTTCAGCTACAGCGCCACAAACGAGCAGCTGTTGTAACTGCGTGACATTGTCCAAGCAGTTTGGTCCGCTTCATTGAAGTGCTGTGTGAATGCAAACCAAACCAAATAAAGGTGTGAAAATTCTCGCCATTCCCCGCCAAGTCGAAATGAGAGCCCCAGACTATCCTGGTGTGAATGCAGCCTTAGGGACAGGAAGTTGAAACATGGGAAGGCACAGAGAATCTGCTCATTTTTTTTTCAAAACATCCTTCAGATGTCACGCCGCGCCGCTCATCAGCGGCGCCACCTGCTCGCACACCTGTTAATCATCAGCGGTGAGGAATATAAGCCGCCTCGCCCTGAGCTTCGGCCTGAAGCCGTCAGACTTCATTCCCGTCTACACGACGCAAACTCTCTCTTCAGCACGACGCTGTCCGGTAAGGATCACGTACCTTATCCTCTCCAGTCTGCTCCCCTGTGCACAGGTGGATTCCTCGGCGGCGGACAACTCCGTCCCTCATCCCTCCTCGCTGCTGCACCGAGTCCTGCAGGTGGCTGTCTCCCGGGGTCCCGTCCTTGTTGTGCCAGTCATCTGTCCCAAGCAAGTAAGCTTCTCCCTCGCCTATTCTCCTCCTGTGTTGGTGTGTGCCCATCACCCTGTGTCTCTGTTCTCTCCCATAGGGTTGCCGGCTGTACGGTCTCCTGCCTCTGTGCCCGAAGCAGACGCCGCCACCAACACATTTACATTCCGCAGACACACACCCATACACCCCTGTTGTTAATAAACAGTTTGAACTACTCTGAGCCTGTGTGTGTGCGTCTCCTGAGCCGAACGTTATGTCAGTACGGCTTCAGCAGAGCGGCTCGGCAGACGGCGGGCTCGCGCACCGGCTTACCACTCTCGAGGCTCGAGTGGATCAAATTGCTTATCAGCAACAGGTGATCCTTAATCAACTTGTTAACATCACTAACCGATTGGACCGCCTGGACCCCCAGCAGCCGCTCCCCCCGGCTCGCCAGGGTGGCGCAGCTCCTGCTGTTCCAGCGGCCGTCCAGCCAGCTCCAGTGGCACCGGTTCGGCTCACACCAATCCCGACCCCCGCCCGCTTTAGCGGAAAGCTCGGCGGAGCGCGGGGGTTCATTATGCAGTGTGAGTCCGTGTTCGACCGTGTGCCCGGAGATTTTCCCTTGGATCACAGTCGAATTGGTTACATAGGGAATCTCCTGGAGGGGCGCGCGTTAACTTGGACCTACGCCATTATGGCGAAGCCCAGTTACGCCACCCTCACCTATGACCAATTCGTGAGGCGCTTCCTGGAAGTCTTCGACCATTCTCGAACCGAGACGGTCCAAGTCGATCGGCTTCTCGCTCTCCAGCAGGGAAGCCGGTCGGCAGCGGACTATGCGGTCGACTACCGGGTAGCGGCGGAGGAATTGGGCTGGGACGAGCGCTCCCTCTGTGGCCTGTTCCTCCGCAGCCTCAATGATGATCTGAGGGATGAACTGGCTGGGTGGGACATCCCTGGAACGCTAGCGGAGCTAACTTCCCTAGCCATCAGCTTGGATAACAGGCTGCGCGAGCGCTCCTCAGGACGGAAGTTGTCTACTTCTCGCCCTCGGGGAGCCTCGCTGCGCCTGCCCCAAGCTCGCCCCCTGGCGGCGCCGCCGCCATCGCGCCCCGAGGAGTCGGAGCCGATGGTGACGGGCTGGACAAAGCTCTCCCCGGCAGAGAGACAACGCCGCCGTGAGTTGAATCTCTGCATGTATTGCGGAGACAATCAACACACGGTGGAGCTTTGTCCACAAAAGCCAAACGGCGGGGTCCGCGAGTCACTGTAGGGGGCCTCGCGGACGTCAATCGGTTAAGTCCCCTTACTCAATTGAAGCTGCCCATCCGTTTCTGCCACAACCCCACTGGGCATCTCACCCACGCACTGGTGGATTCGGGCGCAGAAGGCAGCTTCATTTCACAGAGCCTGGCAACCCGTTTGGGCATCCGCTGTCAGGCACTGAAGAATCCCATCTCCCTTGTCAACCTCTCCCGTGCTTCCCTTGGGAGAGTATCACACCAGACCATCCCCGTTCCAGTCATCATCTCGGGAAACCACCGGGAGGAGATGACCTTTTATGTCCTACCCAACTCTGTGTCGCCCGTCATCCTGGGGTATCCCTGGCTACGCCTTCACAACCCTGTCCTGGATTGGAAGTCAGCTGGGGTATCGGCATGGAGCACATTCTGCATGGGCACCTGCCTTCAGTCCGCTGCCTGCTCTCCGTCCGCTCCTCCCCCTGCGACGGACGCTGCACCCCCGGATCTGTCTCTGGTGCACGACCTGGGTATGGTGTTCAGTAAGACGAAAGCTATGTCTCTCCCCCCTCATCGGCCCTATGACTGTGACATCAACCTCCGCCAGGGGGCTCCCTTACCTTCTGGTCGGCTCTATAGCCTGTCAGCGCCGGAGAAGGAGACAATGAACGCCTACCTGAAGGAATCATTGAGTGCTGGAATAATCCGCCCATCATCGTCACCCGTGGGGGCAGGGTTCTTCTTCGTGGGAAAAAAGGATGGGTCCCTCCGCCCTTGCATTGACTACCAGGCCCTCAACGATATCACTGAGAAGGACCGTTACACCCTGCCCCTCATGGACACTGCCTTCCACTCCCTCCAGGGGGCGACCTGGTTCACCAAGCTGGATCTACGCAGCGCTTACCACCTCGTCCGGATCCGGGAGGGAGATGAGTGGAAGACAGCCTTCCGTACCCCGAACGGCCACTTTGAATACCTGGTAATGCCGTTCGGGTTGACCAACGCTCCTGCCGTCTTTCAGCGCCTCATAAATGACGTCCTCCGGGACTTCATCGGCCTTTTCGTGTTCGTCTACCTGGACGATATTCTCATCTTCTCCAAGTCCAGGGACGAGCACCAGGTCCACGTGAGGCGGGTCCTCCAAAGACTGCTGGAGAATCGTCTGTAAGTGAAGGCTGAAAAATGTGAATTTTACGCCAGGACTACGTCCTTCCTGGGGTTCATCATCGCCCACGACAAGGTGCTCCCAGACCCAGAGAAGGTGAAGGCGGTGGTGGAATGGCCTACACCTGCATCCCGGAAGCAGGTGCAACAGTTCGTTGGTTTCGCCAATTTCTACCACCGCTTTGTCCCCAACTTCAGCTCCATCGTCGGCCCACTGACCCGCCTCACGTCCCCGAAGGTCCCGTTCTGGTGGACCGAAGAGGTCGCTGCTGCCTTTCAGGCGCTGAAGGCGGAGTTCTCCTCCTCCCGGGTCCTTCGCCAGGTCGACCCCGCGCTGCAGTGCATCGTGGAGGTAGACGCCTCGGACACGGGAGTGGGGGCTGTACTATCCCAGCGGTCGCCGGACGATGGCGCCAAACGGCCCTGTGCCTTCTTCTCCCGGCGCTTGTCCCCGGCGGAGAGGAACTACGATGTGGGGGACAGAGAGCTCTTGGCCATCAAACTCGCCCTGCAGGAGTGGCGTCACTGGCTAGAGGGGGCGAACCTGCCGTTCGTGGTCCTGACGGACCACAAAAACTTGGAATACCTACGATCTGCCAAGCGCCTGAACACCCGCCAGGCGCGATGGTCCTTGTTTTTCGCCAGGTTCCAGTTCTCCATCACCTTCAGGCCTGGCTCTAAGAACGGCCTGCCTGACGCCCTCTCTAGGCAGTTCACCCCCGTGGAGTCGGAGGAGACGCCCCACACCATCCTGCCCAGGTCGTGCGTCGTGGGAGCTATCTCGTGGGACATTGAGAGCAAGATCCGGAAGGCGCAGGAAGTGGAACCTGACCCTGGCGGCGGACCAGAGGGGAGACTGTTCGTGCCATCCGCGGTCCGAGGAGACGTCATCCATTGGCTGCACACCTCCAAGCTCACCTGTCACCCTGGCACCTCCCGGATGATAGACCTCCTCCAACGGTCCTTTTGGTGGCCAGGCCTGCGGAGGGATGCAGCCCGCTACGCCCGGGCTTGCCCAATCTGTGCCATCAGCAAGTCAGGAAATGCCCCTCCAGCGGGTCTGCTCCAGCCCCTGCCCGTCCCTGGCAGGCCCTGGTCGCACATCGCGTTGGATTTCGTCACCGGACTCCCCGTCTCCAACTCCTATGACACCATCCTGACCATCGTGGACCGTTTCTCCAAGGCTGTGCACTTCGTCCCCCTGCGAGGTCTCCCTACTGCCCTGGAGACGGCGGATCTCCTCGTCCAACACGTGGTCAGGCTGCACGGGATTCCGGTGGACGTGGTCTCGGACTGGGGCCCCCAATTTTCATCTGAGGTTTGGAGGTCGTTTTGTAACGCCATCGGAGCCAAGGTGAGCCTCTCCTCCGGCCATCACCCCCAATCCAGCGGGCAGTGTGAACGGACCAACCAGGAGCTGGAGGCTGCGCTCCGCTGTGTGACCACATCCAAACCCACATCCTGGAGTAACCATCTTGCCTGGGTTGAATATGCCCACAATACCGCTCGCTCTTCTGCTACGGGGATGTCTCCCTTCAAGGCGTCCCTGGGTTACGACCCCCCGCTGTTCCCGGAGCAGGAGGGTGAGGTAACTGTCCCCTCAGTTAGGGCACATCTCAGGCAGTTCCGCTCCATCTGGACTGCCGCGCGCAATGCGCTTTTACGCACAGCGGAGCGCAACAGGACTGTGGCGGACCGGCATAGAAGACCTGCCCCGGCGTACAGAGTTGGGCAACATGTCTACGTTTCTACCCAGGACGTCACTCTAAAAGGCGAGAGGAGAAAGCTGGCACAGCGATTCATGGGTCCCTATCCCATCACCCGGATCATCAACCCGGTGGCTGTGCGCGTGGCTATTCCCCCCTCCCTCCGCATCCATCCCACCTTCCACGTGTCAAAGGTGAAGCTGGCAGTCACCGACCCCCTTTGCCCTCCTCCTGCGGCGCAACCCGCGCCCCGGATGATTGGTGGCCATCCGGCCTGGTCCGTCTCCTCCATCCTAGACTCCCGGCGCCGGGGTCATGGGTTGCAGTACTTGGTGGACTGGGAGGGCTATGGGCCCGAGCATCGGCAGTGGGTTCCCCCGTCGTTCGTGTTGGACCCATCGCTCATAGCTGACTTCCACCGAGCGCACCCAGAGAAGCCATCGCCAGGAGGCGCTGCTAGAGGGGGGAGTACTGTCACGCCGCGGCGCTCATCAGCGGCGCCACCTGCTCGCACACCTGTTAATCATCAGCGGCGAGGAATACAAGCCGCCTCGCCCTGAGCTTCGGCCTGAAGCCGTCAGACTTCATTCCCGTCTACACGACGCAAACTCTCTCTTCAGCACGACGCTGTCCGGTAAGGATCACGTACCTTATCCTCTCCAGTCTGCTCCCCTGTGCACAGGTGGATTCCTCGGCGGCGGACAACTCTGTCCCTCGTCCCTCCTCGCTGCTGCACCGAGTCCTGCAGGTGGCTGTCTCCCGGGGTCCCGTCCTTGTTGTGCCAGTCATCTGTCCCAAGCAAGTAAGCTTCTCCCTCGCCTATTCTCCTCCTGTGTTGGTGTGTGCCCATCACCCTGTGTCTCTGTTCTCTCCCATAGGGTTGCCGGCTGTACGGTCTCCTGCCTCTGTGCCCGAAGCAGACGCCGCCACCAACACATTTACATTCCGCAGACACACACCCATACACCCCTGTTGTTAATAAACAGTTTGAACTACTCTGAGCCTGTGTGTGTGCGTCTCCTGAGCCGAACGTTATGTCATCAGACTTTGACAGTAAAGTGGAATAGATTAAATTATTTACTATCTAGTTATGTATGAGATTGTGTGTGTCTGGGATGCCGTGTCCACCCACAGGGTGACATCAGGCGGGCACGGCCCACTCTGTATATAAGCCCAAGGTCACATAATAAAGTTAGTTATTTGCTGCATGAAGACTCGCCTCCTGCCTAGTCATTTTACAGATATAACATTTGGCGACGAGGTAAATCGGTGTTATTTGGAATTATGGATTGCGCGTGCGAGGACGCTTTCACTGTATCCAGGAGATGAGGCAAATTCATGTACCTTAGCCAGTGGACGGGCAAGTCCCTTATGTCGTTTCTGGCGAGGCTTCGTAGCCTAGCTAAGAAGTGAAGGCTTAGGGCTTTGGAGGACTGCATGGTGAGGGATAAGTTGGCCCATGGCGCAAGCGACGTTTGGCTGGAGTACACGTTGAAGAGAGCTGAGGTGCCGCCGTCGCTGCAGGATGTTCTGGCCTTGGTGGAGCAGAGGGAGTCCGTGATCCAGCGCGAGCTAGCGGCTAAGGTTAGCGTGGGGCCAACCGCGTGTGATTTCCTGCCAAGAGCGGAGGTTCACATGCTAACGGGGCAGCAAGACTCGATAATGGCACAGCGGGGCACCAAGACCGTGAATGCTGGGGACAGCAGCCGGGAGCTGGGGTTGGTGGACGAGATTGGTGAGGGTGATGTCGTGAGCCCCGGAGGTGAGCTGCAACAGCCGCTTGTGGAAGTTACGCAGCGGGCAAGCAAGACCAGGCAGACTGACGGCCCTGGGGAGGAGCAGCAGCCGCAGGACACGGTGACAGCGCAGTGGAGCACCAACACCGAGAGCACTAGATGCAGCGGTGAGGAGCCCAGGTCAGTGAGCAGGCCTGGCGAGGGCAATGGTGCGTGTTCCGGAGGTGAGCAGCAGCTGAATACAGAGGCTATGCAGCAAGACACGTGGAACGAGGGAGTCAAGAACTGCGTCGAGGTGCCTGGGCTGGAGAACGATGCCGGTGAGGATGATGCTGTGAACCCCAAAGGTGAACGACAACAGCCGGACACAGTGGCAGCGCGGTGGAGCGTTCTGGATGAGGGTGCTGGGTGTTGCAACAAAGCGCCCGAGGCAGTGAGCAATGCCGAGGAGCAGGCTTCAGCGGTCCCCAGAGCATGCCCACAGGGGGCCGAAGTGTTCGGGGCAAAGAGAGAAGAGAGCAGAGTGGGACAAATTGGCGCGGTTCTGCAGAGTGCCAAACGCCATTGTCGGGGTAGGAGTTTGGACCGGGTCGGCGGGACAGCACGACACAGGAAGGAGGTCCAGAGATGACGTGGTGGGTACGGGAGACCGGGTCAGGTTCCCCTGCAGGTCAGCGGCGGGGTCCAGCCTAGAGAAGAAAAACAGGTTTTGGCGGTCGGAGACATTTTGGCCAGGGAGGGGTGTTTCGACCCTGGGGGGAGGCAGTGGTTGGACTTACTGATGCCGTGGGGATGCCCAGGCCCTTCGTGGCTGTATGGAAGGTGGTGGCTGAAAAGGGACATTGGCATTACTTGAATTTTTCTTTTTCCTTACATACACACACACACACATATGTGTGTGTGTGTGTGTGTGTGTGTGTGTGTGTGTGTGTGTGTGTGTGTGTATAGTTTGTATATATTTGATGCTGGTGTGCATGTGAGTGAATGTGAATAATATGGGACTATTTTGTATTTTCAAGAGACAAGGTCCAGTTTAGTTGTTTTGTGTGAATGTGATAGGATGTTCATGACGGTATATTACTGTAACGTCGGGGCCATGTTAAGGGGGGCAGGGGTTTCCCAGCATGCTTTGACAATTGAAACGTTACTGTGTGTGTGTAGTAAATGTTATTACTGAGCTATTCTACTGCTGTGTAATTATAACTGCATTATAATTACCCAACAGTATTTCATAGGCAAGATTTATCATGTGTGTGTGTAACCATGATTCAAACAGGGGTCTGGGAGAATGACCTCCCCTCCTGCCTGTGCTCAGAGTGTGTGTAAAATAAATCCCGTTGATCACAACCATCTTGCTCCATTTTCTTTGTGTGAACCCTGCATACGTCACACTGGTGTCAGAAGTGGGCATGGAGCAAATGGAAGCTAGGATCAGAATGGAGATCCAGCAGCTGGAGCAGGCCATTGCTCAGCTGATGATGGACGATGGGACCAAGGCACCACCACCGGGAGCCCGGAGCCGGGACGAACGAAGCGGCAGACCTGACGGGGCCAGCGCATCCCGCCTCCTGTCTTTTTCAAGACAGAGTGGGCAGAACAGAGCAAACATTCCACCCTTCTCAGGACAGGACGGGCTGGCGACCCCACGGCGATCAAGAGTGGCGATCAATCAGGAGACGACCACCCCACCTGTTCGACAGCGGGCCAAGATTCCCCGTTTCAACGGCGAAGCCACACTGGACGACTACCTGACACAGGTCGAACTGACCGCGGTGCTGAACGGCTGGTCGCCAGAGGAAACCGCCGTACGGGTCGCGCTGGCCCTGGAAGGGAAAGCCCTCTGCACGCTCTCTGATCTCCGGCCCGAGGAGCACCACAGCTGGCCAGCACTACAAGGGGCGCTCCAGAGACGATTTGGGAGAATAGCGGACGCTGAGCACGCCCAAGAACAACTGACCCGCCGCCGCCGGAACCACCAGGAAAAACTAGGAGCCTATGCTGCAGACATATGGTTGTTAACCCGGCGCAGCTACCCAGATTTCGCACCGGAGGCAGTAGAGAAGCTCGCCCTCCGGAGTTTCATCCAAGGTCTCCGCCCGGTCCAGCTCCAGAGCCACGTACGGCTCCACGCCGCGAGCGACTGGAGGACTGCAGTGGCAGAAGCAGAGCGGGCAGAGCCGCTAATAAATCGCACAACTGAAGCGCCAACGCACAGCCGAAGAACCTACCAGGCTAAGATGGAGAGCGAGGGGGAGGAGGAGGAATTACGGCAGACCACGGCGGCACAACCACGGAGAAGATGGCCTCGGCAGCGCGAGGAAGGGTGCTTCCGCTGCGGAGAGATGGGACACATCGCACGATACTGCCCCGCACCCACCCCACGACAAACTGGCCCCTCGCCGGCGTTAAACTAGAGCGAGGTGGCGTGAACGGGGACAGGCCACCTCCAGCAGATGTTTCCCCCGAGGAGCCGGCACCGCGCGTGGGCCGAGTTGGACACTCTCCAGGGATGTATCTACAGTGCAGCTTGGGGAAGACGTCGATCCAGGCCCTGGTTGACACCGGCTCTACAATCTCCTTGGTTCGACCCGGTGTGCTGCCGGGCACAAGCAAGACGGCTCCGCGGGGGTGGGAACCCACCGAGCGCTGCGTCACCACAGCTACCGGTGAGCGTGCCCGACTGAAGGGGCGGAGAGTGCTGGTGGTGGGGGTGGCCGGTCAGAACACGAGACACCCGTTCTGGCTGGCTGACATCCAAGACCCCTGTATTATTGGACTAGACCTGCTCACAGCCTGGCGTGCCAAGATCGACACCGCCAGACCTTCCCTCCAGCTGGGAAACCGGACCATCACGCTCCACAGCAGAACCCAGGGAAGGAACACGGGGGCTCGCGCAATCGAGGGATCGCCAAGACAGACCGGACCAGGCAGGCCACCGCAAGGACTGGACACGATGACGTCACCAGCGCGGACAGAGGGAGCACGAACGCACACAAGGACAGCAAGGGGAGGGGTCAACGTGTCAGCAGAGACGCAGCAGGCGGTGGAGGAATTATTTCAACGGAGCTGCAGCGGGCTGGACCCGGAACAGAGACGCCAGCTGTGGGAGCTATTGGACTATTACGTGGGTGTTTTCGCCGCGAAGGATGAGGAATGCGGCCGGACCGGGTTGGTGCAGCACGAGATTGACACCGGTGAGGCCAGGCCGATTCGACTCCACCCACGCCAGCTGCCCTTTTCAAGGCGGGCAGCGGCAGAACAAAAAGTGCGAGAAATGCTGGAGGCAGATGTTATTGAGCCCTCCAGCAGCCCCTGGGCGGCGCCTGTGGTGCTGGTCAAGAAGAAGGACGGGTCGTGACGGTTCTGTGTGGATTACCGACGCCTGAACGACGCCACCAGGAAAGATTCCTACCCCCTGCCCCGCATCGATGACGCACTGGACCACATCGCCGGCTCCAGCTGGTTCAGCTCGCTGGATCTATGCAGCGGCTATTGGCAGGTAGAGCTGTCACCTGAGGCCCGCCAAAAAACAGCCTTCTCCATCGAGCAGGGACTGTACCAGTTTAAAGTGATGCCGTTTGGACTCTGCAACGCTCCGGCCACCTTTGAGCGCTTGATGTTGCGAGTGCTGGCTCACGTGCCCCGGAGTCGCTGCGTTGTTTACCTGGATGACCTGCTGGTGCATGCAGCTGATTTTGACAGCGCCCTGTCAAATCTCCGAGAGGTGCTGGGAGCCATCCAGCAGGCGGGGCTACGGTTACACCCTAAGAAATGCCACCTGTTCCGGCGGGAGACCACCTTTTTGGGCCACGTCGTCAGCGCAGCGGGGGTCGCCACCGACCCGGAAAAAGTGGCAACAGTGAGAGACTGGCCAGTGCCGCGGAACGTTGGAGAACTGAGAAGTTTTCTTGGATTGGCCTCCTATTATAGGAGGTTTGTGAAAGACTTCGCCACCATCGCCAGCCCGCTGCATCAGCGGACGCAGAAAGGACGCGTATTTCAGTGGAGTGACAGCTGTGCTGCTGCTTTCTCCCAGCTCCGCGCAGCGCTCATCGGAGCCCCGTCCTGCAATATCCCGACCCAAACCGCCCTTTCATCGTGGACACAGACGCCAGCAACCAGGGCATCGGGGCGGTGCTATCCCAGGAGGGAGAGCAGGGAGAGCAGGCAGTCGCTTTCTTCAGCCGCACTCTCAGCAGAGCCGAGAGAAATTACTGTGTGACTCGCAGAGAGCTGCTGGCTGTCATCCAAGGATTGCGTCATTTCCGCCCGTATGTGTACGGGGGGAGGTTCCAGCTCAGGACGGATCACGCTTCCCTGACCTGGTTGTTAAACTTCAAAGAACCGGATGGACAGTTGGCGAGATGGCTGGAGGCACTGCAGGATTATAATTTCCAGATTGTGCATCGGGCAGGCCGCCTCCATGCCAACGCTGACGCGCTGTCTCGGCGCCCCTGTGCGACAGAGGAGTGTCGTCACTGCCAACGCACTGAAGATCGAGACCAAATCGCCCCACGGGCTGCCGCTCTCCGAGCCGCTGCGAGCAGGAATAACGCAGCGACGCACAGCCCCTCCTCAGATGATCAGGCAGCTCTCCCCAGCGATGACGTCACAGGGGTTCTTGGCACGCAGCAGCTGCAGAGCGAGCAGGACAGAGACCCGGTCATTTCGCGGGTTCGGCAGTGGCTGGACGCAGGACAGTGGCCCGCCTGGGAGGTTGTGTCACCGTTGGACCCAGAGACTAAGGCCCTGCACTCCCAGTGGGCCAACCTCCGCTGCCACAAGGGCGTGGTGTATCGGCAGTGGCACACTCCAGCTGGGCAGCGGCACGTCTGGCAGCTGCTGGTTCCTCGTCGACTCCGGCCCAAAGTACTCCAGCTGGTTCATGGGGCGGTAGGAGCGGGCCACTTCGGAGTGACAAAGACGCTGCAGCTCCTTCGGGCCCGGTTCTACTGGCCCAGTTGTCATCAGGACATGGAGCTCCATGTTCACCGCTGCGACACGTGCACAGCTCAGAAGGGACCAACTCAGCGATCCCACGCTCCCCTGCAGCAGTACCGGGTGGGAGCGCCGATGGAGCGAGTGGGAGTGGACATCCTGGGCCCTTTCCCGACCACGGACCGGGGAAACCGCTACGTGCTGGTCGCGATGGATTATTTCACTAAGTGGCCAGAGGCGTACGCGGTCCCGGACCAAAGCGCCACGACAACGGCATCAAAGCTGGTGGATGAAATGTTCTGTCGGTTCGGCGCACCGGAGGAGCTGCACAGCGATCAGGGTCGGAACTTCGAGGCGGAGGTCTTCGGAGAGGTCTGCAAACGGCTGGGCATCCGGAAGACCCGGACCACCCCGCTGCATCCACAGAGCGACGGCCTGGTCGAACGATTCAACTGGACCCTCACCACCCAGCTCGCTATCCTAGTGGACCAGCGACAGCGAGACTGGGACCTGCACCTGCCTTTTGTTTTGTGGGCGTACCGGACGGCAGCTCCGGAATCTACCCGGTGCACCCCTGCGGCGCTCATGTTTGGACGTGAGCTGCGCACACCGGTGGATTTGGTATTCAGTTGTCCCCCTGAGCCGGAGGTGGAGGGAAAACCCGGATTGGATTATTTTTTTTGTTTGAAAGAACGTCTCCACACGGTGCACGAGCTGGCTCGAGAGGCCCTGGCAGCGGCGGGGGGTCGGCAGAAGCGAGCGTATGACTCCCGCTGCCAGGGGAGGGACTTTGCACCGGGAGATCGAGTCTGGGTTTTCTGCCCTGAGAGGAAGAGAGGACGATCACCGAAGCTGGCGAGCCATTGGTCGGGGCCATCCGTGGTCCTGGAGAGACTGTCAGATATGGTGTACAGGGTGAGGCTTAGAAAAAGGGACCGGGTTGTGGTCCTTCATCGTGACCGTCTCGCCCCGTATCGGCCATCTGCACCACTGGTGGACGAACCGGAGCTTCCATCCCGGCCCGATACCCCGACCGAGACCCAGATGGACACTAGGGGGCCTGTACGTGTTGGCCGCCGGCGCCGAAGACCGCCCCGACACCTGGATGAGTTTGTAATGGACTTTTAAATTGGACTTTAATTTTTCTGGGGACAGAAAGCAGTCCGGGGGGGGGGGCAGTGTAACGTCGGGGCCATGTTAAGGGGGGCAGGGGTTTCCCAGCATGCTTTGACAATTGAAACATTACTGTGTGTGTGTAGTAAATGTTATTACTGAGCTATTCTACTGCTGTGTAATTATAACTGCATTATAATTACCCAACAGTATTTCATAGGCAAGCTTTATCATGTGTGTGTAACCATAATTCAAACAGGGGTCTGGGAGAATGATCTCCCCTCCTGCCTGTGCTCAGAGTGTGTGTAAAATAAATCCCGCTGATCACAACCATCTTGCTCCATTTTGTTTGTGTGAACCCTGCATACGTCACATTACACTGGTCAACACCAAATTTATTGTCAAAGTTTTTTTTAGCAGATTTAGGACAATTTTGATGAGCTGAATCCAAAAATCACATCGGTTTTGTAGTAGATTAGTTTATTTGACAGGGACAGTGCAATAAACATAGACAATTAATCAAAGACAATCAATCTGATGTGTTGCACATAGAGTGTATAGCTATTAGCTAATTTGCAACTCTTGTCCCTGGATGGGCTTTAGAAAAAAGAATCAAGTAAAGATGGGAAAAAAAAATATATATATATATACACAATAACCACATACATCAATGCAGAAAAATTATAAATACACAATTATAAATATTATAAATACACAAATATAACAGCCTGACTCACATTTAACATAAATATTATAAATATTATAAATACACAAATATAACAGCCTGACTCACATTTAACACATATAACATAACTCACATTTGCCTATTTCAGGCCTTCCTCCCTCCATCACTCACTATAAACAAGTGATTTTTATGACCTGATTGACCTGATTTGCTCAATCAGGTCAAATTTTTGAATTACGGACACATGTTGTTTTATAAGTTTTTGTTTACATGTACGGGTATTTTCGCTTTATATCATGCAAAATTCTTTTTTATGTCTTGAAATTCTCTGAATTTTGAACAGTAATGACATAACATTCAATTTACATGTACTTACCTTTATATGCACAGTACTAAGTACTAAGTAAGTACAAGTTTTTACTTAGCACCTGATCGAGAGAAAGGGATGTGATTTTCAGATTCAGTGGTGCAAAATTGTCTTAAATCAGTTAAAAAAACACAGACAACTTACAAAAATATTATTTTTATAACCCTGTGTTATTCTCCATGTTCTTAGTGCGTGATTTGGGTTTCTAAATTTGGGGGGTTTCAATGGTGTGTGTGGTTTTGCATTTTTCTAAAGGGGGGGGGTGAATGTTATGTATGAGATTGTGTGTGTCTGGGATGCCGTACCCACCCACAGGGTGACGTCAGGCGGGCACGGCCCACTCTGTATATAAACCCAAGTTCACATAATAAAGTTAGTTAGTTGCTGCATGAAGACTCGCCTCCTGCCTAGTCATTTTACAGATATAACACTAGTACCAAACAGTCCACGGATCAGTGCCGGTCTGCAGCCCAGTGGTTCAGGCGTCACTGCCATAAACCACAAATATTATTTTTTGCCATTGACCATTTTTGTGTGTGTGTGTCCTCCTCCTGTTTTCACCCTGGCTGTATCATTTTTATTTTTTGTTTATTTATTTGCTACAGATGGTCCAGATAACATCAATCTGACACGCTCTCCGTCAAAAGACCACTATGATGAAGGGTCAGACATCACTCTCATGTGCTCGGTTGACTGTGGACCTGCTGCACATTTCACTTGGTTTCTGAATGGAGATGAACTGCCTCACGCTGGACGGGAGCTCAAACTGGTCAACATTCAGATGAGTCAGGGTGGAAACTACTGCTGTCAGGCCTTTAACAACAGAACAATGAAGAGTCAAACATCGCAGATTGAAGCTATAACTGTACTGAAATGTAAGCAGAAGAGACTAAGGATCAGCTGAGTTTGATAAATAATAAGTAGAATGTTTGCACCTTACCACAGATAAAATTCTTTCTTTTTTGTCTGCTTTTAGCTGAAGTCTCCAATGTGGTGTTAACTCCCAGTGCTACAGATGTATCAGAGTTCAACAGCTCTGTCAGTCTGTCCTGCTCCTCGTCTGGATCTTTCCCATCTTACATCTGGATGAACAGCAGCTCTGACATTACAGCCAGCGACAGAGTTCAGCTTACCAATAAAGGCGCCACTCTTACAATAATTAACATCACCCGCTATGACCAGGGACCCTTCTCGTGTTATGTCTTCAACAATTTTAGTAATGGCACCAGTAATGCAGTGGAGCTCTCGATCAGCTGTGAGTCACATATTTAATCTTTGATATTGCATAGTTTGCATGCAAATAGAGGTGTAGGCTTGCTAATTTTACAGCAGGGATTTTGTCTTTAATTTTTATAGTGCTAATCACTGTCTGATTGTTACAGCACTTAGCTGCAAGTTAGTTTTAATTATGCAGTTCTGTATTTAAATGGCATACTTGCCCATAATGGCCCCTTTTCACTCAGCATAACTTAAGACACTATTTGTCATTGCTGATTGTGCAGTTTATATCTTATTTCCCGTAGATGGCCCAGAAAATGTGGATTTGAAAATGCTTCCATCTGAAGAATTTTATAAGGAAGGTTCAAACATCAGCCTAATGTGCTCTGCTGAATCCAGACCTGCTGCTGAGTTTTACTGGTTTCTGAATGGAGACCTGTTGAATGATAGTGGACCAGCACTCAGGCTGATCAATGTTCAGTTGAGTCAGAGTGGGAACTATAGCTGTCAGGCCTTCAACAGCAAGACACGAAGATATCAAACATCTAAAGTTGTTGTTATTTCTGTGCTAGGTAAGGACTAATGCAATTAAAGTGTAGTAACTCAATGTTTTCAACAAGCTACAACCTCTTTTTATTCATTTCCTCGTAGCTGCAGTTTTCGATGTGTTTGTGAATTCAAGCAACACAGACTTGGTGGAGTTCAACAGTTTTGTCAGTCTTGTCTGCTCCTCCTCTGGATCCTTGCTCTCTTTCCTCTGGCTGAACAGCAGCTCTGAGGTTAGTCAGTGAAAGAGTTCAGATCACCAATGGAGGCTCCACTCTCTCTATTGTCAACATCACCCGCTACGACTGGGGGCCATTCAGGTGTCACATGTTCAATGCTTTAAGTAATGGCACCAGTAATCCTGTGGAACTCTCCATCAGCTGTGAGTTACATGTCAACACATTTAAGCATCAATATTAAAACATAGCATGCAAAGAGGATGTAGCATTGATAAATTTAAAGAAGGAGGTTTGTCTAGGTTACTTTCTAATGCTGTGTTGTATGATTTGGCAATGGGCCACATGTATACCATTAAAATATTGTAGAACTGTCTTCACAAAGAAATCCACACTGTGTTTATTTAGTTAAGCTCTCAAAGGATTGCACCAGGATTACACTTCCTGGGTTTTATGATCTCAGAAACCAACAGATTACAGTTGGAGTCAGCATCAGAGAAAGTCATCAGACCTTCTCACTTACTGTATGTGTCCTGTATGACAATGAGTTTTTCTTGAGCATCACAAGATAGTTGTAATTCTATACCCAAGAATAAACACTGAATAAGCATTAAATATTCCCATCATACTTTTTTAAAACTACATATGCATGTCCTTGAGGATGTAAAATCTTAAAATCAATTCATGAAAAAGCACAGTATGGGACCTTTAAGAAACTATTTATAATTGTAACTATACAACTTCTGTTTTGTTTTGGGTTTTTTTATCCTAGTTGGCCCAGATGATGTTGATTTGAAGATATTTCCATCAGAGGAATTCCACGAGGAAGGATCTGATATTAGCCTAGCGTGCTCCGCTGACTCCAGACCTGCTGCTGAGTTTTACTGGTTTCTGAATGGAGACCAACTAAATGATACAGGCCCAGAGCTCAGGCTGACAAACATTCCGATGAATCAGAGTGGAAACTACAGCTGTCAGGTCTTTAACAGCAAGACACTAAGATATCAAACATCTCATGCTTCAGTTATTTCTATACTGAGTGAGTACTGAGAAGGAAGAAAACTAAATCATTGCATTTCAAAACTTGCCTTCAAACTACAGTACATTTAAATTCTTTGCCCACAGTTGCAGTTTCTGATGTGTTGGTGGATTTAGACAACACAAACTTGTTTGAGTTCAGCAGTTCTGTCAGTCTGTCCTGCTCTGCGTTTGGATCATTGCTCTCTTTCCTCTGGAAGAACGACAGCTCTGATGTTGCAGTCAGTGACAGGAATCAGATCACTGATGAAGACTCCACTCTCACCATTGTCAATGCCACTCGTTATGACCAGGGACCATTCATGTGCAATGTATCCAATGGCATCAGTCATGAAATCAGCCGACCAGTGACTCTTTTCATCCAGTGTGAGTTAATAGCAAATGTGCAAAAAATAAACCCAGAAATAATGTGGAAGTTCCCATATTGCTCATGTACAAGTTTAACCTCAAAATCACCTCATGTTTCTTCTTAAATTCTAAGTGCTTGAACTTCAAAAAAGTTAAGTAAACTATCACATGTCCTGTATGCTCAGTGAATGCCATAAGCAGGAAGTTGTAGTGGATTTAAATACTATATAGAATTGGCCGTGGATTTAGAAAACAATAGCTACAAAGAGCCCCAGAAAATAAAATCATGGAAATGGCTGCGTCATTAGAAGTTAGTATGTAGTGCAATTTAATACAATGAGGTTCTTATGCGTTACTGATAAGTGGGTAACACCCCTGAATGTACCCACCAAATGCAAAAATAACAGTGATGTGTGTTATTTTTGCATGCATTTAAAGAAAAGTGTTGCACAAAAAGAAATCCAACAGCAAACTAGAAAAGCACTCGGAGAGCGCAGACCTCCGCCAAGTGCCACAGTTCCCCCCATACAGTGTTTAACATCATAAATATTAATCCTACATTACACGGCGAACTGAAGTTTAAAAGAGTGCTTTATTCATCCTCCATGAGGCTCGCTCAGCGCTGTGGCAGCGTGCTGGAGCGAGCCATGTGTCTCAAAGTCAGCAACAAACAATGCGAGTGGTCAAAAAGAGAGAGCAAGAGATATGCAGTCAACTTATATACCCAGCTCAGACAATGCATGCATGGCACATTAGCATCACAGTATACAGCAGGAAAGCATGGATATTTGCATTAGAGTCACACATTTCAGGATTACTGGCCGAAAGAGGGAGGGAGGCGCATCTGCATAATGATCAGTCCATACCTCTCACTGTTCTGATAATTGCTCACGCTGAGCGCTCTGCCAGCCCCGTACGCTGTGGGGGTCACACACGAGGTGTTCCTCCACACTGTCAATAATTTTTTTCCCCATATATGTTTTTTTTTCTTTTTGGCGTACAGAAATGGCAATACGCCCATGTTTGCTAAAATTGGCTGGGTGTTACAATTCACTGCACAACCGCGTACAACCCACAGGCCAATGGGTTATGCGAGCGTTTTCATAGATCACTGAAAGCAGCACTCAGGGCTTCATTGGCGGATGCAAATTGGGTAGACAGTCTGCCATGGGCTTTATATTGGGGTTGCGCTCTGCGCCGAAAGAGGATCTGGAAGCTTCCCCGGCAGAGCTGGCTGCGCAAAAACCTTATATTATAGAACCTGAAAAAAAAAAGAATCCTTTAAAAAATTCCTGGATCCAGACGGTGATCTGGATCACCACCAAAATCTAATCATCTCTAGGATACCCCATTTCTGACAATCTGTGAAAATTTCATGAAAATCCGTCCATAACTTTTTGAGTTATCTTGCTAACAAACAAATAAACAGACAAACCAACGCTGATGATCACATAACCTCCTCCTCTTGGCGGAGGTAATGAATCAATATACACACTGTTTTCACATTAAACACATCCATTGTGACTATTTAAATACAAAAATTAGGAAATAGCAATAAGTAAGGGCCCCTTTACACAGCACGGAGGTCATTGAGAAACTGGGCCATTTTTTGATATTTGGGATCATTTGGGAGATCCTTGTGGACTGAGTCAAAACCTTGAGGAGACTATGGCGGCTGTGGAGATCAGTGAAGATTACTGATAGATCAAAAATTGTCCAAATCTCTCAATGACCTCTCATTGATCTCCACCCCTGTGTAAAGGTGATATAAATATCAAACACGACTACAGAAAACGTATTATATCCACTTAGTCGCATTGCTATCACAGTTTTACTAACAAAGCACTAGAATTTATTGATGTTAATACAGAACTTATATATCTATAGTAGTTCAATGTGTTCTAAATATTTTCACAAACATTACTGCTCAAATGTCTCTGATTCCTCATCTATTTCAAAATTATTCCAATATATTCAACATTGAAACAAACTGTGTGGAATGGTTCATTGTTCCCAAATATTTTACATTTTAATTCAAAATTAAAGTAAGCAATCCACATTTAAAGCACAGCATTTTAAAGTCCATCTTACTCTTGTGATAATCGCTGTGTTACAGATGGCCCTGACAACATTGCCCTTGAAGGACCCGACTCTGTGCACGTTGGAGATTTCACAATGCTCTATTGTTTCACTATGTCTGTACCATCTGCAAAGTTCAACTGGCAGTTTAATGGTAAATCCACAGATGAAGACCAGCCTGTGTATGTCATCAAATCGGCTAAGAGCTCTGACAGCGGGACATACACCTGTACGGCTGTGAACGCTGCTACAGGGGAGAGTCAAGCTGTCAACCACACACTAACGGTCATAGGTATGTTAATAAAGAAGAGCCACAGCAGTCATTTATATCCTGGGTGGTTGAAGAGTATGTTTGAAAGAAATCGGTGCATTTAAGATTGGCCTTTGTTCAGATTTTTCAGCCTGTGATTGTTCAGCAGCTGTGGGCGGAGCTATACTGGTAACAGCTGGATGTTTTCTGGGAGTTGTAGCAGTGACTGGAATAATTGCAGCTGTTCTAATAAGAAAGAAAAGGTGAGCACACAGTCTGTTTGGTTTTGTTGTTTTATACTAAACCAAAGCACAAGCAGAGGGAGGTAGTCAAAAATTGTACACAAGTAAAACGAGTATTACTTTATTACTGTCATAACCCCCAAAAATACTAGCATAATAGTATGAAAGTATTTACTAAATAAGTTACTTATGAAGTATAAATTTTACTCTAGCAAATTTGTGGAGCTTTTGCTGATAAATTTACTACTTTGTGCATGCACATTTGTAAATTTTCCCATAAAATTGCAACTGTTTTCTTGACTGTGTTTTTCTCAGAAATTTGTAACTTATCTTTTGTGCATTTATGACTTTCTCATAAATCTGAATATTGTTTCTAATAAGTTTACTATTGTTTGTCTTATGCATTTGCAAATTTTTTGTTTTTTTCACTCATAAATTTGCACCTTTATTTATTATTAATTTACAACTTTTTTCTTGGATATTTTAAGCTTTAGTCATAAATTCGCTATTTTCTTCTCATAAATTTTCATCAGTTTGTAATGTTTTATTCTTACAGTTGCACTTGAAATTATTCAATCCTTAAAAATCCTTCACTTGTTTGCAAAAACATGTCATGTTCAGGGTCGTGACCCTGGGTATGATTGTCGGCTGTGGGTTAATTATTAATTTCCAGCTGGCGGATTGAGCTGGCTCTCCGCTAGTCCCACAGCCATGCATCCCTCTCACCAGGCATCCACCAGCAGTAGGATCACCACATTCTCACTCACACACTCATGCATGCACACACACATCCACACACATTCATTTTCACTCTTATACCCACACACATGCATCCATACACTAGTTCAATCAGTCATGCACATGTTGCCACACGGCTGGTCTGCCTGCTGTCATTAGGGCTGTGCATAAATAGCAGGGCAGCAAGTCCAACCGAGGTGGCAGCTTTGCATTGTCAACTCTGGACATCCAGTCTCGTGTCTGTTGGTTTTCCCTGGACTTTACCTCGTTGTTTCCTCAGAGCCTATCCGCTCCAAAGTATTGCAAGTCTTCCCTTGTGCCTTTTCTCCGCTCCTGTTTTTTGGAGAGCGTTCCGCACATCCTAAACCAACCAAGCTTGTAGCGGGTGTCTCTCTCCTTATTGTGACTGTGTTTTTGACTATTGTACATTTCACCCATTGTAAATAAACACGTTACATGCTCTGCATTTTGGGCTTGCTGCCATTTAATATGTTCGCTGCGGAGTTACGCAGCCGAACATGACAAAACAAACCAAACAAGAAACATTTAAGTAGTTTCTCAGCACAAACTGCAGCTTTAGAAATAATCAAATCTTAACAGCTAGAGGGCACTCAAACAGCACATACTTTTGTCAAGGCAAGTCTGCTGGTCTGTTTTTAAGCAGGATTACGCAAAAAGTCATGTCAGGTCAGACACTGGATTGCTTGCTACTGGATAGCCATGAAAACCGGTACTACCTGTCTCATGGGTCAGACCGTCAGCGACTCAACCGGCAACCCCACCCTTCCAAGGGCGTGGAGGGTGAAAATGGGCATCCTGGCAGAACTAAAAACAATATCTGTCACAGGTCTGTGGTGGACCACTCCCAGTTACACGGGGTGAGACTGGACATCCTGGCTGATAAGCACATCTGTCACTAGGTCTGTGGTGGACTTTTGCCAGTCGGTGCATCGTGACATGCACTACACAAAGAGCAGAGATCAACAAACCTATCATCTGGTCAATCACGCAACAGATACTGGAGTCAGTTTGTCTTGGCTTGTCCTTGCCACTGATAATACCTCTATCTAGCAAGAATGTGCCGCTAGTCCAGCAAAAGCTAGTGGTACTCAAATACTTTGCAAGCAGTTTCATGAAAATGGTCAGTCAGAAAGCAACTCATACCGGCTCGGACGTTGCCCGGGTTAACAAGGTCAGGAGTTCCTGGCAGCGGAAGGCGAAGGACAGAGCTGCGTGGAGGAATCTGATCAGACCTAAATGAAACAGTCACTGTCGCCCGTGACAGATTGCTATGATGATGATGACGCAAAAAGTACTCAACACTAAGGGCTCCATTACGGTACACAGACTACTGTTGCTGTTTTTCCAGTCTTATTCCTTTCTCTTTGTATATTGTGCACACCACTGAAGAGAGAGAGAAACACCATTTCATTTCTCCGTATGTCCTGTATGTATAGTAGTATTGACAAATAAAACCTTTGAATTGTGAATCTTGACAGGTTTTGATGAAATTTTCACCTGAGGTGAAAGCCCCTTGGGCTACTGATAAATCCTTTAGATGTTTGAGGTGATACGGGTCAGGATGCGGATTCTGGATCACTTTTTCACTTTCTTTAACATTGCAAGATTGAGCCTTGGCAGAGGTATCCGCTCTCGGATCACCTTCAATATCTATTAGGTTCATCCATAGCCTACAGGCCACCTCTGGTGAAAATATGATTAAAATCTGTTCAGTAGTTTTTGCGTAATCCTGCACACAATCAAACAGACAAACAAATAAACCGTCCTTGTAATGTATGCCGAGCGGTCTAGGCATACCAGATCAGAAATGGAGGCTTTGAGGCAGTTTGCAATCAGCAATTTTCCGTTTATTCCAAAACTGCACAGGCAATAACTTCAACGAAAGCATCTGACACCAGACACGATTCACTCCACACGACTTGACTTTCATGAACATAAACCAAATAACCAACACCTGTTGTATACTGTGTGAGATAATTAAAGTCAATTGGAACATACCATAACCCCAGGTAAGACAATAGCATTTTCCATTTTCCACACATACCCAATAACATCTAAAAGAGTCATAAATAATTCCCCACCTATTTACAGAATAAATATAAATAATACAGAATAAATAACACACCATAAATACACCATAAATACTACAATAAATAATTTAAACCCCTATTTACATATCTAAATCACCCCTAAACTCACCATCACATGCTTCCTTCCTGCTGGTATCCTTTAAAAAGCATTCAACCCCTAAAGAGTCTTTTGCCCGGACACCACCAGGAAGCATGCTGGCAAAGGTATGTGGATTTAATAATCACCAATTGTTTTACCCAATTAATTAACCATAACAATTATCTCACAAAAGGCATTCCAATTAGTCAAAAACAGATCCTGAAATAATATGTGCACTTTAACAAACAATCATATTGACATTTACAAATACTACACATATAATATAGTCACAAATACAGGAAACCATAGCAGTGGCAACACTCCATTGTCACATTTCCTCCTCCCTTTCCCAAGAGTACAGTACTCTAAGAGTCATGTACTCTGGAGAGACTATCTGCCACAAGGTTGGTCTTCCCTGCCACACACCGAACAGCAAAGTTATATGGTTGAAGGGACACATACCACCCTGTAAGACAACTGTTCATGTCCTTCATCCTGTTCAGCCACTGTAGGGCCCGATGATCTGTCTCCAACATAAAATGATGCCCCAGTAAGTAGTATTTAAGAGACCCTATTGCCCATTTCATGGCAAGACATTCCTTCTCTACCGTAGAGTATCTTGTCAACTTACGGCTCAAGAACAGTGCTGGGTGTCTCTCTCCCTTCTCCTCCTGGAGAAGTACTGCTCCAATGCCAGCTCCTGAAGCATCTGTCTGTAAAATGAATGGGCGAGCAAAATCTGGACTGTAGAGAACCTTCTCACCAGAAATAGCACTCTTTAAATCTTCAAAAGCTCTACCACACTCCTCTGTCCATTTTACCCTATTCGGTGCTGAAGCCTTAGTGAGGTCAGTCAGAATTGCTGCTCTTTCAGCAAAATGGGGAATGAATTTACTGTACCATCCTACCATTCCCATAAATGATCGTACCTTCTTCTTAGTAGTGGGCACAGGATAGGTCCGGATGGCATCCACTTTACCTACTCGTGGTCTAATGACCCCCTGACCAACCACATGTCCCAGGTACTCTACCTGCTGCTGTCCAAACGCACATTTGCATGGACTGATCATCAGTCCTGCCCTCTTAATCAACTGAAGGACCTGCCTAAGGTGTACCAAATGTTCTTCGCAGGTCTGACTGTAGATGACTACGTCATCCAAATAGGCAGCTGCAAAGTTTGATACCCTTCTCAATACCTGGTCCATGAGCCGCTGAAAAGTTGCAGGCGCCCCCTGTAGGCCAAATGGCATAACCTTAAATTGGAAACTGCCATAAGGTGTTTTAAAGGCTGTAAGTTTTTTTGTTTTCGGTGCCAATGCCACCTGCCAATACCCCTTGCATAGGTCCAGTGTAGAAATAAACCTAGCCCTGCCCACTTTCTCTAATAATTCATCAATCCGGGGCATGGGGTATGACTCAAACTTAGACACTGAATTAAGGTATCTGAAATCAATACAGAACCTCAAAGAGCCATCCTTTTTGGGGACCAGCACAATCGGGCTACACCACTCACTGACTGACTCCTAGATCACTCCCAGCTGCAACATCAAATCAATCTCTTGCTTCAGTTTTGGGACCAATCGCTCAGGGATCCTATAAGATTTCCTACGTGGAACAGCTTCTTCTTTCAAATGAACTTTATGATGCTCAAGTGTGGTGAAACCAGGTCTCTCCTGAAACAACTCTGGATCTAACAGTGCCTCTAACTCTCTCTGCAGATCAACCTGCAAATGAGACACTTGAAATAAACACGGCTCTGACACATTTGTGGGAAAAGACTGTTCTCTCTCCTCATCCACTTCCGTCGCACAAATGAGGAGCTGATGATGTGTCTCCTGAAGAACAGGCTGCTGCTGCTGATGACAAGGCGTTCACTGCAGCTTCTCACACATATGTGTTATGGATGCCCCTTGCAGGGCATCAATGAGACGCTGGAGGCCAACCAGTGAGTTTGCATGTTTATTAACAAAGGACTAAAATGACAAAATAAACAGCCACGTGGGGCAAAAACACGAGCACAAACTATGACACAACATAACTGACTCAGAGGATTAACTACGAATGGGAGCGAGGTCGGAGACTACTTGTACAATAAACACTTACAAGAGGATGAGCGCATAAGAATCACAGGAAAGACTGGAACCAGGGTTTGGGACTCCAATCGCGTACACAGAGGTGCATGAAGTTGTGTTGTAGGTCGCAGCGAGGAGTGAGCCTCAACTGCTCCCTTAAGTGGGACACAAAAACCAATCAGGAAGGCAATTAATGAAATGACACACAGCTGTCACAACGCGACTCGGCTTTGACAGCCAGAAGTCCCGTCGTGACGCTGTCAAAATAAGAGCCCTGGAGAAGGCCACAATAACAAGGCCCGAAATGAGATGGAATGGGGATCAATAAAGTATACAAAATCAAATCAAATCAAAATACTGGACAACCCGAGGGCGGATGGAATCAGCGCTCAGGCCATCACAATATGCCTTAAAAAAAATATCCCAAACCACTTACTGTGGACGTCATAAAACTAATGCACCTAAAACACACCACCATGGGAAGATCACCACTATCGTGACTCAGACCTCTGATGCACTTAGCCAATGAAATGTATTCACTTTAACCCCTTAAGGACAACTGTCACAAACTGCTTCCAGTCTGAATGAAGCCAAGGTGGTGTATGTATTCCACTAATACCGGTTGATGCATATGAACATCATTAATCAATCCAATAGATCTAATTTCTGTGATAACAGATCTTAATCTTTCTGAAACTTACTGACTGAAGCTGAATGCACCCAGAGATGGTTTATACAAAATTGCTTTACAAACAGTGTTATCTTTACTGAATTGGGGGCTGGGGTTGGTCCTTTTCACCGTGAGACAATAAAAGAGCCTGAGCACCTGTGACTCTCCTTGTTTCTGATTTCAGAAAGGACTGAGAAGATTGTTCAACATGGACAAGATCATCCTCTGGAGTGCTGTAATGCTTATTTTTTCAGGGAAAGTTAAAATCTGTGTCTATTTAGATGGAAAACTGTCAGTCATCTGACTTAAAGTGCTGAATTATGTTTTCATTACAATAACTTGAAGTATCCACTTTTTTTTTACAATCCCATAACATTTTTTAACTACTAACAGGACTTGCTGATTTTTTTCTTCTTTCCTTGTCTTCTTTGCTTTATTTAGGTATGCGTGCAGGTGAAGGTAGTATATTACCCCAGGGGTCCCAGAGTGGAGCTGTAGCTGGCACAGTGAAGTTCATCACCACCCTCAGTCCTCCGGAGAATCCGTTTGTGTCAGTCAGCTGGAGCTTCAAAGGGAAGAACATCATCACCTCCACCAGCATCAACATCACTGAGCCTGGATACATCGGCAGGGTCTTACTAGACTAAACCACAGGGTCCTTGGAGCTCAAAAACCTGGTGATGGAAGACAGTGGGGAGTACACCGTCACCATCACACCACATGAGGAGCTGCAGAAAGGAAGGAGGACCACTTTGAATGTGTAGTGTAGGTCATGACAGACAAGAACTGTGCATCCAATCCTTATTCAAAATTATGTGAAAATCATCTGTTTCCTTATTTGCATGGAAACAGTTTTTTTTATGCTGTCCATCAGATTGAATTTGTATATTTTTATAAAATAACTAGGGCTGGGAATTGATGAAAATTTTTTTAACTAATTAATTGCACATTTTCTATAATTAATTGTGATTAATCACTAATTAATCACTCGGGGCTGCACGGAGGCGCAGTGGTTAGTGTCATACCCGGCAATCAGAGCCAAGGACAAGCCAGTGAGTCGAGATGTTTTATTAAGGGTGAGGGATAAGGGATGAGGAGAGCACAAATACTCATACAGACGTACATTCTCAGGCTGCACAGCGCAGGGGTAGGTAGCTCGTACCGGACATGGGGGTAACAAGACGTGCATACTCACAGCGGGATACAAACACAGGAATGCTGCAAGGGGAGTAGAGGCTGACACCAGACGAAGGGGCTTCAGCCTAGCAGTGCTTATGTCGCAGCCCCGAGTCATCGAGGCTGCTCCTATTTATCCTCATTGGCAGCGCCCCAGCTGATGAGGACTAATTGGCCCCAGCCGTCCGTAATGCTGCCAGCTGGGAGCCTGCTGAGACGCTGCTCAATGGGAAAAGGGAAAACATGGGCTGAGTGCCGAGACGGCATCTCCACCCATGGTGACAGAGCCCCCCCCTCAAGGTCGGGCTCCTGAACGACCAGGAACATCCCAGCCCCCCCCCCCCCCACCTAGGGTGGGAGGAAGGGAGGCAGGACCGGAGGGGAAGAAGCCAAGGGAAGGACAACACCAATGGGGCAATGTAGGGTAGCAGGGAAAAAAAAACCAAAATACAATACTGAACAAAAACAGGGAATAATTAACCCAGGTACAGATGGGGAGAAGAACTGGGTCAGCACGCCGGTTACACACTACCCAGAGAGTACCAACCATGCGTGACCCAGAGCAAGGAAAAAAATCACCAAAAAGGTACAGGGCAAAAATGCTGAGTATGGTTAAAGGGGAAACACAATACACAGCACTAATATAAGTACATACACAGTCACCAAGAGAAGTAAAGGTGACTGGAACAAATGGACAATTACAGAGCATGGTGTTATGGAAAACAAGGCACATGACTCTATAATGAACAAACAGGGCATTAAAAAGAAATACTGAGTGCAGGCAAAGAAAAACCCACACACATGAATATATAAATACCCACAGTCACCTAAAGAAATGAAAGTGACTGGAATAAGATAAGATAAGATAAGATAAGCCTTTATTAGTCCCACAACGGGGAAATTCCAGGATTGCAACAGCACAGGGATAGCAACACTCAGAGCAACAATCAGAAGGCAAGAAAAAAAAAAAAAAAAAAAAAAAAAAAAAACAAGCAAGCAAGAGCAGCTAATATACATATGTACGTATTACTATAAAATATATATATATACACACACACACAGACACACAGTGCAGAGCATTGTAGCTGGATGGAATAAATATATGAATATATGAACACACAGTGCAGAGCATTGTAGCTAGATGGAATAAATATGTAAATATATAAACACCCACAGTACGGAGCATTGCAGCTAGGTGGAATAAATATGCAAGTATATAAACACACACAGTGCGGAGCAATGTAGCTAGATGGAATAATATGTAGATATATAAATATATAAACACACCCAGTGCTGAGCATTGTAGCTAGATGGAATAAATATGTAAATATATAAACACACACAGTGCAGAGCATTGTTGCTAGATGGAATGAAACAGCATAACCGTCTACTTAGTTATCCTACATGGTATGATTATGTGCCCATACATATTCTCACCCTCCATAGCGACCGGTAAGTTCCTAGTTGTATGCCGGAGGGGACCATTGTGTAAGTCTATTGCATCTTTTGCATTCAAAAAACTATTAGTTTGTTACGTCTTTTTGCTATCTCTGCGAGCAGCCCTGCTTAGGTTGTACAGTCTGACAGCCGTTGGTGAATGAATGGATAACTGCAGAGCATGGTCTGAAAGGAAACAAAACATAACTCTACTATGAAAAAACGAGGCTAAAAACATGGCACAAAAAGTAAAATGCTGAGCATGAGCGATAGAAAACACACAGCACTATAAAAACGAATCCACCAACAGGACAAAACATTACACCCGAGTGACCTTAATAACAAAAGAAAAAGTGACACCCGAGGTGAATGGCAGGCAGAGTCCAAAAATGGCCGAGATGGCTCCGGAGATCTCCCCGCCCATTGTCCAGCTGGCGAATCAGGGGAAGAGAAATGTTCGGACGGCGAACTCTGGACCCAGATCCCAGGAATCCAGTCCAACGGCAGCCGAACCAGGCCGCCCAAAGGCAAACACAGACCAGTGGGGGGAACCAGATCACCAAACCGAAAGCTTTGCGGGTCGGGTCGTCGACCCGCATCACTCAACCACCAGGACCGTTGAGACGGACGAAGGGTCAGAGCGGATCCCGGTGGAAGAGGCTCAGGGGAGAGCCGATGACGAGGGCGACAGGCGTCAGGCCGCAGGAAAACGGCCACCTCCTCACCGGACCTGGACAACACTGGGGCAGCACCCACGTCGGACCCCGATCGGGCCTCAGGCGAACCCACGTTGGACCCCGATTGGGTCTCGGGCGAACCCACGTTGGATACTGCACCAGAACCGACCTCCAACGTTGAACCCGGACCCTCCAGCACCACGAGGAACAGCAACTCCTTGCCGGTGACCCTGGAAGAAGGCTCAGAAGAGAAAACAGAACCGGGATCAGGATCACCGGCAGCGCCAGAACCCGGCGAGACGAGCTCAGACGCAGCGGGCGGCTGCACCCTGCTCGTCTCCCCTGGAGATAGGCTGAAGTGCTCAAAGATAAAAAGAGAGAAAAGAAAGGAGAGCACTCGCCTGATCTCGGGTTCTGACGCCGTCCAGGACTGCGAAGATCCAGGATCCGTCGTCAGGAGGTCGTTGTCAGGCTCCCATCTAGCCGCGTCGGGCCCCGCAGCCAGCACGATGGTCAGCGCAGCTTGAGATTCCTCCAGCTCCGGTGACCCCGCCGACGATCCACTCGGCGTGAAGCCAGAAGAATCTCGTCCCGCTGGACCGAACCGCTCCTCCGTGGAGACCCGGGGACGCTCAGTTGTCGGCGTAGACTCCACGCAGCAGTCAGTCCCCCTCCTCTGTCCGCAATGTAGCTGCGGAACCACAGGCCCTCTCCATATCCCACCACGTTGACCCGGAGCCGGGGACCGCTCGGCGGAGAGAGACACAGAGGATGCGGGATTAGGAATACAGGTTACAGCAGGTGGGGAGAGTTCAGGGAGCTGCGAACCCTGAACTTCTCCTCCAGGGATATGACAGAGCAAATCATTAAGCAGGTGTGAAAAAACAATGACTTGCCTGCCCCCTGGAGGTTGAGTATCGCCTGCTGTAGTGGATTCTGCTTCTTCCTCTCCCCGCCCGGCGATAATGGAGGACCCCCCGGGAACTCGTCTGAGGATCGCTCGCGTTGTCTCCAGCAGAGAGCTCACCAGGCCGGGATTCCAGGCACACACAGCAGTCAGGAAGCGCGTCGAGGAGGAGGGGAAAACAGCCGGGGTGAGCCAGCCCGAATGTCCAGGAATGACAGCGAGGGAACGAGGCTCAGGGAACGAGGCTGTAGAATCTCCACACTGACGAGGCGAAGGGGTGACAGCTGCGTGGGAGGAACAGTCCTGACGATAGCCCAGAACTGGATCCGGACGAGGTTCGTGCAGAGGTGACTCAGCGATGTGATGACGGCTATTCCCAGGGGACGAAGCGAGGGGGAAACCCAGGATTCGCCGCTCCAGATCGGAGATCGAGGCGAGGAAGGCGTCGAGCACGGGAAGGCTTCGTAGCCCTGGAGTCCTCTCCATCAATCTCACCGCCGCCGCCACATGCCTGAGGATGGTAACAGGATGCACAGTAGAGCTCGCGACAGCCATTCGACCCCAGACATAACTGCTGTCAGCTGCGGCTCCTTGAAGGGAATCCCGAGTGACGTGGCGCAGGTCGGGGAAAGCCCTCTGGTCGGCGCGAACTCCTGGACTGGAATGGCGGCAGGAACGGGATTCCGAAGCGGGGGGAAACGTCGCCCACTTCGGCTTCCTGCCGGGATTTCCATCCAACCCGCGGAGCTTCTCTCGCTGTGTACCTGTGGCGTCAAACCTGGCACTGACCTCGAGATGGTACACAAAATGAGGGTGACAGTCCAGGAGTTCCTCAGCACGGCCCGGATGCCAGCGTCTTGCGTTGGAGGCGTCGTGCAGGGTGAAGAGCGTCCCGTCGACAGCCTCCGAGATGGACCTCAGCTCGTCGCCCTGGCGCCGGAAGTGACTCCTGGGAAACGGCATGCTAGCAGCGCTGACACCCGGACAGAAAGGTACATTTCCACGGCGACTCACGGCCGCCGGTAACTCTTCTGGCTGCGACATACTGTCATACCCGGCTCTAGGAAGCCGGGCAATCAGAGCCAGGGACAAGCCAGTGAGTCGAGATGTTTTATTAAGGGTGAGGGATAAGGGATGAGGAGAGCACAAATACTCATACAGACGTACATTCTCAGGCTGCACAGCGCAGGGGTAGGTAGCTCGTACCGGACATGGGGGTAACAAGACGTGCATACTCACAGCGGGATACAAACACAGGAATGCTGCAAGGGGAGTAGAGGCTAACACCAGACGAAGGGGCTTCAGCCTAGCAGTGCTTATGTCGCAGCCCCGAGTCATCAAGGCTGCTCCTATTTATCCTCATTGGCAGCGCCCCAGCTGATGAGGACTAATTGGCCCCAGCCGTCCGTAATGCTGCCAGCTGGGAGCCTGCTGAGACGCTGCTCAATGGGAAAAGGGAAAACATGGGCTGAGTGCCGAGACGGCATCTCCACCCATGGTGACAGTTAGCAGTGTGGCAGCACAGTTTACCCTCGGCCGGGGGATTGCGGGGATCGTGAGATCGTGGGTTCGATCCTGGCCAACAGTGATCTGTGTGGAGTTTGCATGTTCTCCCCGTGTTGCGTGGGTTTACTCCGGGATTTCTCCGGTTTCCTCCCACATGCCAAAAACATGCAGGTTAGGGATACGGGGCGCTTGCGCACGCAGCGACCGGCAGCTGGTGGCTTGTCACCAGACTGCAAAACAAATCTACCTATGGGTACAAAATAAGTAATAAAAAAAAATAAAATTACAATGAAGAAACAATGAAAAAGAAGCTTTAAGCAACTTTTACTTGCATTTTTAAAATAAGATATAACTGTAACCCTCATATTCAACAAAATACTGCTTGAGCACTGATGTTTGATAATCATGAATGAATATACAAGTCACAAAAATTTCAATGATAGCAATTTGTAATACTGTATAGAGAGGTGATTTTTCCGTAAAAAACGTCCATTTTTAAATGTTGCTGCCACATTTCCTGTTTTATTTTGAAATGGTGAAAGAGAAAGTCAGTACTTCTACTTACTGATTTTCCTAATTATCTCAACCCTTAAAAGGACAAACAAACAGAGCAATTCTTGATTGATTTTGGGAGCTCCTGACCTTAATGATGAGTTCACTTTATATTGTGTGTTTTCTTCTGCTCACTCTGACAAACTCTGCCTCTTTTCATACTGGTGAGTGAACAGCCTCGATCAATGATGCTGCATCATTAGGGTGGCACAGTGGTTAGCACTGTGGCAGCACAGAAAGAAGGTTGTGAGTTTGATCCCACCCCCTGACCATCAGTGACCCTTCTGTGGGGAGTTTGCATGTTCGCACCGTGGCTGCCTCATCCACCCATGTAGATGCCCTGAATTTTCCTTCTGGGATTAATAAAGTATACAAAATAAAACATTAAAAAAAAATCAGGTGTGTGTGTGTGTGTGTGTGTGTGTGTGTGTGTGTGTGTGTGTGCGCGCGCGTGCGTGCATGCGTGTTTAAGTGGGGTGTGCACAGGATGAGGTCGTCCTGAGTACCGGAGGATCAGTTTAGTGCAGTGCAAATTTTAAATGCTGTTTTAAGCTCAGCCAGCTGCTGAGACAAACCAATCAGCACTTCCAATACCACCTCAGGGAATGACCTGACAACCGTCATTTTTTATGCTTTAACTGGACCACATTAATCCAAAAAGTTAAGCATAAATGTTCCCAGCCCTAAAAATAACTAGCAAGAGACTTTTTTGTCTTGGACTTAATACTGTATACTGTATATAAAAGCACACTTACATGTTGGGTATCAACTGAAATATGGGGTGTGTTTTTCAAAGGGAAACAGAATACAGAAGAGCAAAAATAGAAATTTTTATGAGAAAAAAAAAATCCAGTGGAACTACATGAAACAAATCTTGATTTTTTGGGGGGGCAGATGAAGATTTGCTTTAGAGAAGTTTCAGCAGTTTTGAAGTTTCGGCTGTACACGGCGTTGTGATTGTGATGTGTGGCTGTTACGTTTGCTGTGGGGCATCCACCAAGTTGTAGTAATGCTGCTGCATCCTGTTGGGTCACAGAATCTTCATCCTGCGTCTCAGGGGCAGCTCCTGGAGGCTGATGCCAGACGTGAATCCAGAAGCAGTCCGGTTTCTTCTCTCCCTCACCTGGTGCTGGTTGAGGTCACAGTGATGTGTCGCTGTCGTCAGTGACGGGACGCATGCCATGCTGTCTTCAGTCACCAGGGTCCCCTTTCTCCATGAACTCCCTCTCATGTGGCTCCACGGTGGCTGCTCAAAGCCCATGCCGGGCGAGGATTGGAGGTGAATCCTATTTGTTCCCCCCCTCTCCCGGGAGGTCTGGTCGTGGCCATATCTTGCCATCGCTGTTGGCAGAACATCAGGTTGTTGTGTCCCGGGGTTCCCAAAACAGATGTGGGCTCCCTCTCCTGCAGCTCTGCAGCAGCTCCCTGAGGCTCATGTTGGGCGAGGAACTGAGGCGAGTCCGGTCGCTGTCCCTTCTCCAGGTGTTGCTCCTCCTGTGGGCATTGGGACAACTGTACTTACGTCATCGTCGTCTACCTATGCTGCGTCCCACTCATCGCCATTGGGGTATGTTGTGTTCCACTCTTCGCCATCATCATCAGTCAGACGGAGTCCATTACTGTCACAGACGGAGAAGCCCAGTTGGTAAAACAGGTCACATCCTAGTATGTTATCTCCATGGGTAACCACTTGAAAGGCAAAGTCAGTAACATCTCTTGACGTGTAGCAGACCGTTAGTGTGATGGTTCTTACATTGCTGGCTTGCTAGCCTCCATACCATACAGCACCGCTGGCTGTTTCCCAATCGGGTGGTTGGGAAAGAACTTCTTCACCGTGGCCCAGTTCAATATCGATCTCACTGCAGCGGTGTCGAGTAGGAGCAGCAAGTTAACATGTCCAGCCCCACCATGCAGAATGCATATGCCGTGCCTCCGGACCTCACCATGTGAATAGTCGTTGCGGGCAAGTGACTTCAGTTGGCCAGCGGGCTCGGCAGTGGTGCTGACCCTTAGACTTTGGCAAAGTGGTTAAATTTTCTGCATTGCTTACATCTTTGACCCCTTGCTGGGCAGGAACGTGCTCTCTCTCTCTGTGCAAAGGGGAGCCACAGCTGCCACATGAGAAGTGCCTTGTAGCGGTCCTCCAGTCCGGCGGCTCACCGGGGCTCACTGGCGGCGGCTCACCGGGGTTCTCCAGAAATGGTCGTAGTGGCCTCATGCACGCTTCCATGGTTTACACTCATCGCCAAATGCTATGTCTGGAAACTGGGAATGACCAACGGAGAGCGGTGTTTGCTTGGAGCACAAACTTTATTACACACTGTGCATGAACTTACAATACGGGTCTGTTAGCGGGAGGTTGAGTGCCACAGAGCCAACAGAGCCGTAAGATGGCCGACCCTCACATTATATGTCCTTGGCGTGATGACGTCACCAAGCAGCTGCGTCACCACACCAGTGCCAACCAAGCCTGTGGTTCCCCACACCACAGAGAGAGCTGTGGAGAATCCCGGGAGAATCCTCCCAGGAATGCATGGAGGCGTGGCGGAGGATGGGAAAGTGCGTTAGACTTGAGGGGGGTTATTTTGAAGGGGGAAAATTTGTAGTTTATAGTTTATTTTTGAAATACATTTTTTTGTGACTCCAGTCCTGTTTCTTTTCTGACACACCTCATAGTCATTGTGACCATCCAACAACAAGATACGGACATAGTCACTGGGATCTGAAGTGGCCACTGCCAAACACAGGGACGGGAATGACTCATGCCTTTGGACTGTGGGAGGAAACCAGAGTAGCTAGAGAAAGCCTTATGCAAACAGAACATGCTATCTCCACCTAGAAGGCCTCTACATGAGTTTAAATTTTGACTATCTTGCTGTGAGGCAGCAGTGTTTAGCACTAAGCCGTTGTCTTACACAAGGTTCTCCAGTGAGGTTAAAATGTAATAGCACAATAACTCTTAGCATATCAGAGCAACCCAAGTTAATAGCTTTTTCAATATCATCAGATTTGAAGCCACTTAATATACTTGAATTATCTATATAAAGCAATAAAAGTAATTACCAACTGAGCCACTGGAGTGGTGGCTCAGTTGGTAGAGCATCTGCCCCACACCCGGGAGGCAGGGGTTCAAATCCCGGCCGGGTCATGCCGAAGACCATATAAAAGCGGAACTTCCTGCCGTCCAGTTTGATGCTCAGCAATAATGGAATGGAGGAGGGAAATTTGTGGCGGCGCCTTGCATGGCAGCGGCCCTCTGATTCTACACTTGGTGTGTGTGATTAACACAGTAGATAGGTAAAACACAATCTCGTTCTACTGTACATGATTGGTTGTACAGTTGAATGACAATAAAGGGTGATTTAATTAATAGAATTATTGTTTTATTAAATGGAGAAATGAATGTTAGAACAGGGGTGCACAATGAGGAAAAAGGCACAAATTTCAAAGAAAATATGCAAAATCACAAAAAAGTTGCACATTTATGAAAAAAACAAGAGAAGAAAATTCAACGAAAAACCCGACTGCAAGAGAAATTCCTGATAAAACTTTTATATTAAAAAGGGAAAAAACTAGAAACAATTGATGTTTACAAATTTATTCATTCATACAAGTCAGCCATTTGACCTCCATTTTACGACTGAAACATGTTTTGTGGCTCATGTTGAATTCTGGGGGGCCAAAGATAGCTCACAATAGCCTTTTCTATATTAGAGATGCTTCCCCCAGTTCTATAAATTCTATAAAACAGGGACTGTGCTGCTATAACTTTTTCCCTCGAATCCCTAGGGTCTCATTTATCTCACATTGGAGTCATACGTCAAAACAGGAACATATTGCAGCTTTTTAAATATATTACATGCCTTACCTCCATTTTGCCTAACCTGACACTTTTCATGCACTGCCAGCTCCGATAAGGGCAGCCACCATCAGCAGCCCTGCAGCCATCCTGATAGAAGATGAAAGCTCAGCCAACCTCACCTGTGAGGCCTCCGGCTCCATCAGCAGCTGGGACTGGATCAGGGATGGCAGACCGCTTGATCCCAGTGACAGAGTCAGCTTCTCCGTGGACAACAGTGCCATGTTCATACAGCCTGTTCACAGCTCTGACCAGGGAACATATCTGTGCAGAGCCAGTAACCCAGTCAGCAGCATGACTGCAGCCCTCAGTCTCGCTGTTAACTGTGAGTAACTTACACACCTACAGTGAAAATCAGAATGCAGTTCATTTTTTTAATTTAACAGCAACAGGGGCCTTCAGCTAAGTCCACAAAGCTATAACCAGCTGTTTTGCCTGTAACTACTAGTTTCCTGTGACTTTGTTCTTCTCTTTTTCAACATGGCCCTGCTATGCTTTTTTTCCCCCACATGTTGGCACAGCTTCCAAAGATGTTAAAGTGACGTTCCGGCAAAAATCAATTTTTTTCTGTTATTACATGTCTGTAACATGTTTCTTGTGATTTACAAGACATATCAAGAGCAAAATCATTCCAAACCAGTGTTGTTGCCAGATGGGAAATGTTGAAGTATACCAGCGGCTTAAAATTATCGTATTTTGAGGAAAATTATCATACACACCCAGTTTTCATTCTGAAGTGGCTCAGGACCATCTGCTTCAGTAACATATTATCACAGATTGTGCATATTATGGCCTATAACACAATTTTTCCTTTAAATAATCTAACAGATTGGTTGAAAAAAAAAAAGCGCTTCTTGGAGACCAGCGCCTCTACCTGTGGTAGATGAGGACAGGATGAGCCCCTGGCCAGCACTCAACAGCCCAGAATATCAGTCATGATTAACTATCTTCTATATGTCTTCTGACATATAGAAGATAGATCTGTATCGACATATAGAAGATCTCCAATGGAGATGAAGCTGAGTACAGAGGAATTATCCAGGACTTCGTGGACTGGTGCATCGGAACTGCCTCCAGGTCAACGTGAGAAAAACTAAGGAGCTGGTGGTGGACTGGCGCAGGCAAGGACAACCCCTCACAGCACCAGTAAACATACAGGGAACAGACATTGAGATGGTGACATCCTATAAGTACCTGGGTGTTCATTTGAACAATAAACTAGACTGGTCACACAATACCAACGCACTCTACAAGAAGGGACAGAGCATGCTGTTCGTACTGAGGAGGCTCTTTTGGTGTACAAGGGGCGCTCCTGAAGACCTTCTACGATTCGGTGGTGGCATCACCTATCACTTTTGGAGTGGTCTGCTGGGGCAGCGGCATCACAGCAGCCGATAGGAAGAGACTGAACAAACTGATCAAGAAAGCTAGCTCTGTCCTGGGGCAGCACCTTGACCCAGTGGAGGAGATAGGAGAGAGAAGGCTGGTGGCTAAACTGTCATCTCTGCTGAAGTCTGAGTCCCACCCTATGCCGGACATACTGAATGCACTGAGGAGCTCATTTAGCAGTAGGCTACATCATCCTAGGTGCGCAACCGAGAGGTTTCGCAGGTCCTTCCTACCTACGGCTGTCAGACTTTATAACCTAAGCAGGGCTGCTCGCAGAGATAGTAAAAAAAAAAACGTTACTACCTAATAGTATTGAATGCAAAAGACACAACAAACTTACACAAAATGATTCCCCTCCAGTATACGGAGGGTCACAATATGTATGGATACATATTCATACTATGTGGGGTAACTAAATAGACTGCTATGCTGTTTATTCCATTTAGCTACAATGCTCCGCACAGTGTATATATACAGTATTTATATATTTATATGTACATATGTATATTCACTGCTCTTATTTTCTTATCTTCTAAGTTATTGTTCTGAGTGTTGCTATCCCTGTGCTGTTGCAATGCTGGAATTTCCCCATTGTGGGACTAATAAAGGCTTATCTTAACTTTATTTATAAAGCCCTTTAAAAAGCAACACTCGCTACACAACATGCTGTACAACAAGGACACACATAAAAACATAAAAGAAAGGAGCAGGACACAAGCACAAAAACAATATAAAACCATCCATCCATCTTCTTCTGCTTAATCCTTTTTTGGTCATGGGGGTGCTGGAGCCTATCCCAGCATCTTTGGACGAGAGGCAGGGCACACCCTGGACAGATCGCCAGTCCATCACAGGACCAACACAGAGAGACAGACAACCATTCACTCTCACAGTCATGCCTAAGGACAATTTAAGAATCCCCAGTATGATGCCAATTAGCCTAACTTGCATGTTTTTGGCATGTGGGAGGAAACTAGAGAAATCCCGAAGTAAACCCACACAGACACGGGGAGAACATACAAACTCCACACAGATCACAATATAAAACCAACAAGACAATATAAAACAGCACGAGTAGAAACCACAGCCAATAAAATCAATAAAATAAAAGGTAAGAGAAGCAAACATCCACCACTTTTAAGGAGATCAACACAAAACCTTGTGTGTCACAACAGACACAATTTCCCTTTTTGCAGAAAAATTGCAAACATAAACAAACAACTATCTCGCCCATGATGACACCCCACCATGCTGCAAAAACGGCGGGGGAATAAATGGACATTACGAACACAGCTTAAGAATTTTTTTAGATTAGTACTCACCAATAGTTTGACCCAAAGCTATAAGGATGAAAACAGGCAAATTTCTGTCCGTGTCAGCTGCTAGAGGTCAGCTATAACCTAGCATGTAGCTAGTAGCTACTAGCTAGCTAGCTTCCACAGAAGAAGAACAACACAACATCCAGGCGAAGTTTTGGAGGAGGCTGTAACAATTATCCAGGTGAGAGCTCCAACAGATAACATTGTAAACTTAAGCATAGCAGCACTTTGGGGATATCCATGGCTGTAATCCAGTTTGTTTGACTTAGCAATGTCTGCATGGTGCGCACAGTGTCTGTGGCCAGAACAGTTTTGGTATGGAGAGCCCCTATGCCAAAAAGTACTGTTTGCGCTTTCTGCCATTAACTGCCATTAACTGCGATCACAAAGTTTGTCGCCGTTATGGAGGGCAAAGCGTTTATGGGCGATTAATGCCATAATGCCAACACTACTAATTTTTATATACAGTCATGTGAAAAAATTAGGACACCCCATTAAATATTCAGTTCTTTATTAAGAAATGTTCACATATCTATGTCTAACCTTGTTTTTGTTTTATTTGAAATTTTTAACATGTATTTTAGCCATTTTAAGTGGGAATGAATGTGAGGGTGTCCTAAAAACGATGGGGGGGGGGGGGTCCTAATTTATTCCTCACTATTTGTTTATAATTACATTTTACAGAAAATTTAAAAAAAGAAGTCTTTAATTCATTTTTAATTGTTTGGTTGTATTATATGAATCTCCCAGTATTATTAACATTGATATTAAATATCTACACTACCATTCAAAAGTTTGGGGTCACCCAGACAATTATTTTATGTTTTCCATGAAAAGTCACACTTATTTACCACCATGAGTTGTAAAATGAATAGAAAATATAGTCAAGACATTGACAAGGTTAGAAATAATGATTTGTATTTGAAATAATAATTTTTTCCAGATACTCAACCTGCTCAAAGGAAGGTCAGTTTTATAGCTTCTCTAACCAGCTAAACTGTTTTCAGCTGTGCTAACATGATTGCACGATTGCATGATTTTCTAATCATCCATTAGCCTTCTGACGCAATGAGCAAACACATTGTACCATTAGAACACTGGAGTGATAGTTGCTGGAAATGGGCCTCTATACACCTATGTAGATATTGCACCAAAAACCAGACATTTGCAGCTAAAATAGTCATTTACCACATTAGCAATGTATATTAGATATTAGAGTGTGTTTCTGATTAGTTTAAAGTTATCTTCATTGAAAAAACAGTGCTTTTCTTTCAAAAATAAGGAAATTTCTAAGTGACCCCAAACTTTTGAACGGTAGTGTATATGTCCAAATATGTTAACACACACACACACACACACACACACACACACACAGAGGCTTATACAGGGTGTCCTAGTTTTTTCTCATGACTGTGTATAGTTATATGTTGTATATATGTTGCTGTTCGTCCATCGTTCTCGACAATGACCAAGGACATCACAGAGAAGAGGACTGGGTGTGGTGTGTCCAGCTGTGGCAATAAAGTATATATAAATTAAATTAATTAAATTAAATCACCCTTATTGTCATTCAGCCGTACAACCAATTATGTACAGCAGAACGAGATTGTGCTTTACCTATCTACAGTGTAAATCACACACACCCCAAGTGCAGAATCAGAGGGCCGCTGCCATGCAAAGCGCCGCCACAGAGTTCCCTCCTCCATTCCATTTATTGCTGAGCACCAAGCTGGACGGCAGGAAGTTCCACTTTTATATGGTCTTTGGCATGACCCGGCCGGGATTTGAACCCCTGCCTCCCGGGTGTGGGGCGGATGCTCTACCAACTGAGCCACCACTCCGGTGGCTCAGTAAAATATCCTAAAATAACATATATGACTGAAATACATGGTCATGGGTTGGTAGATGATCAGGGTTGGAAAAAAGGTGTCTTAATGGATAGAATATATACAAAATAGACATAAATGGATTTCTAGTGGCTAGGCTAGCAGACTCCTCTCTTCATTTGTACCCTGCAAGTCAACCTTGAAGTCAGGCAGAAATCCCAGCTGCGGCCACTCAGACCATTACTAACTAACTAACTAACCTGCACTTATATAGCGCTTTTCTAGTCACAAAGGCCACTCAAAGCGCTTTCATTAATACTAACCCTCTATTCTAAGGGCCTATAGGAAACAGATATCTAGGGACAATTTAGAACAGCCAATTAACCTAACATGCATGTCTTTGGCATGTGGGAGGAAACCGGAGAAATCCCGGAGTAAACCCACGCAACACGGGGAGAACATGCAAACTCCACACAGATCACTGTTGGTCGGGGGCTGGGATCGAACCCACGATCCCCACAATCCCCCGGCCAAGGGTAAACTGTGCTGCCGCAGTGCTAACCATTGCGCCACCGTGCAGCCCAAAAGGAGACGGAGCTCAATAGCAGCTCATTAGCAGCTCAATATACCCAGCAATCACATCCAGAATATAACTAAATAAGCCAGAATGGAATGAAATGTACAGTATAATTGACTGTAGATTAATAATTGAGATGATGTAGTAGGGCAGCTACAATTTACAAAACACTGCCATAAAATCACTGTGCTGATTTGCATTGCAAAATTAGCAGTGTTAAGAGCACTGGAGTTCATGTCATGCTGGGAAAAAAGCAATAGACCAGAATGATGTGAGGTAGTATATTATAGACTGTGGATTAATAAATGAGCTTGGACCATGGATGACAGTGGGGTGCTTAGAATTTACAGAGAAGAGCTCTTCAAAAGAACTGCCTGGTCTCTAGCTAAGCTACCTGCACTGATTTGAGCTGTGAGGCTTAGTGGTCCCATTTGCTGCCTTTTTCATTGATTAATTTCAAATTCTTACATCATCAAGAACATACATTTGTAGTTTGCATTTCTGTAATTTTACACGAGATCTAGAAAGCCACTCTAGGATTGCTCCCAGAAAACACTGTTTCAGGCCTCCTCAGTGTTATTCATGAGTCCCTATTCTGACTGGGTGAAAGCTGGCAAAGGCAAAGAGGCGTAACCTACAGCAGGGCCCAAGTTTGACTGTTCTATGTACATAAAACACAGAACTGAGAAGTGCCAAATTTGACAAGATAAAGAGCACAATAAAAATTAAAGCTGCAAGCAGCTGTAAGCGGGCCCTCACCCCCCCTGCACACCTGTGGACCCTGCCTCCCGTCAGACCCAGCTGGCTCGGAAAATTTCCTGTCATCACAGCAAGCGCTGAGTGAATAATAAAGAAAACCATTTGATGCAGTACTTCCTGTGAGCAGTAGGTGGTGCTATAAGTTTTGTCAATCATTTTTATGTAGGAGAATGCGGGGTGGGACTAATATAAATAATATAAAATTTGGTGAAAATCAGACAAAGTTTGTCCAAGTTAGAAGTATCCGTTGTTCTGACCACTAGATGGTACTATAACTTTTGTTCATTGTTTTTCTATAGGAGCATGCAGGATGGGATTATTATCCATCATAGAAAATTTGGTGAAAATCAGACAAAATTTTTCAAAGTTACAACTGTCCGCTGTTCCATGGCGAGGAGTCAACCTTCACCATGTCGCCATGGCAACACTTACATATCAGCTATGTGTTGATGACCCATATGGGATTACAGATGACAGTCACTTCTACCTATGGTCCAAATTTCATGATTGCAGAACCTTTCCAACCTTCTCAACAAGATCACGGATTGAATGGCGAGGAGGGTGTGTCCATGATAACTGCAGTAACGCCATGCTAAAATTGATGTGCAGTTATGATCATCTCTGTCAGCTGATGAACCTCAGAAAATTTCATCTCATTCTGGCAAGTGGGGTGTGAGTAATAAATAAAACAGTTTTAAGCAATTCTTCCTTTAACCACTCGGCGGCACTATATCTTTTGTCAATTACTTTTATATAGACGTGTTCGGGGTGGAACTATTATCCATCATGGAAACCTTGGTGGGCATTGGACAAGATTTGCTTGAGTTACAGCTGTCTGATGTTGTAAGGGGCGGAGTCAAACTTCGCCATGGTGTCGTGGCCACACCTTTTGAGATTGTAACTCACATTTGATATCTTTTAATGGTCAATGCCTATAGATGCCACCATGTGAAAATGAGCTCAATGGGGAAGGCCCCTAGGAGGAGTTTGTTCAAATGCAAGGGGTGGTTTTTGGCCAAACTGGAGGTGGGGCGGATTTGAGGCAAGATGGCAAACTTCCTGTTAGACATGGGTAAGGGCCACAATTATGATTTTTGCATGTCTTGAGGTGGTTCACACCTCACCCAAATTTCGTGTCTGTATAGCAAACTTTATGGTTGCCGGTCTCCATTGACCTTGTACGTTTGGCCCCGCCCACAAAAATTGGGGGTGGGGAGGCACATATTTTTTCCAGTTTATCAAATTTTTTACCGTGTCTGAGGTGTGTGCGAAAAAAAAGTGTTTTGGTTAACGTTCAGAGGGTGAAAAATGTGCTCATTTAGGCGGAAGAATAATGACACAGGGTTACAAAAAATAATTTTTTTGTAAGTTGTCTGTGTTTTTTCAACTGATTTAAGACAATTTTGCACCGCTGAATCCGAAAATGAAATCCGTTTCTCTCAATCGGGTGCTAAGTAAAAACCTGTACTTAGTACTTAGTACTGTGCATGTACTTACCTTGATATAAAGGCAAGTACATGTAAATTGAATGTTACGTCATCATTGTTCAACATTCAGAGAATTTCAAGACACAAAAAGAATTAATACCCGTACATGTAAACAAAACGTATAAAACAACATGTGGTCATAATTCAAAAAGCTGACCTGATTGAGCAAAACCAATATGATTTTTGGATTCAGCACATCAAAACTGTCCTAAATCAGCTAAAAAAAAATTAGACAATAAATTTGGTGTTGACCAGTGTAATAAACGCAGCAGATACAATAGGGCTCTCGCCTACTGACTTTGTCAGTGGCTCGGGCCCTAATAAAATCTAATGCTGCTATGGTTGTGGAGGGTCTGAATGATAATTCGGCTCCCAGTTCCATCAGCTCCTAGCTCCCACCCTGTCAGCCAGTCTTCCAGCTCTATATACAAAAATGCAGGCTGTCAGTTCTCTGCCTTGCCCATTTCGTGATCGTGCTTGCCCAGTAATGGTGCACGTACTGTGTCGTCAATTTGGCTGTTTCTCTCCGTGGATTTTGAATGTTGAGGCATCACTGCACACGATCGTGCTAACAGCTTTAGCAGCTAAAAACAATGACCACTCACATCTGGCAAAATATATTTTTTTTTTGATACTTTATTAATCCCAGAGGGAAATTCAGGGCATCCACCTGGATGGAAGAGGCAGTAAAGGTGTGGCACCAATCCCTTCACCAGTTACACACACATTCACATCTAGGGCCACTTTAGAGTTTCCAATTAACCTAACTTCCATGTTTTTGGACTGTGGGAGGAAACCGGAGTACCCACGGTAAACCCATGCAGACATGGGGGCAACATGCAAACTCCACACAGAAGGGTCACTGATGGTCAGGGGATGGGATCAAACCCATGATGGTCAGGGGTGGAATCAATCCCGTGACCTTCTTGTTGTGCCGCAACAGTGCTAACCACTGCGCCACCAAGTGTTAAAGAATATAGTTACAGGCTGGGAATCTGAAGTTGGCATTGCCAGTGTGGGGACACCGATATCCTTAACAATAGCTTTTTGATGAAAAAGTTATACTTTCCAAGGCTTTTAAATGAATCCATTGTGAAATGACCAGAACAGAGCAATAAATTGGGGTTAAAATTCTCTAGAACATCTGTATAAATAAATTTTTGCCACTTTTCTCATAGAGATTCTTGGGGAGTTAGTTTAAGGATCCTGTTGTTGCTTTACATCGCTCGAGTGTGCAGTGTCTCCTCAGCATGTGTGCAGACAACTCCTAATTGCTCAGTTGTGTTGTAAGAGAACAGAGAGCAGGAAACAGCTGGATTGGATCAATTATGCTGACCAATAATAGAGCAGCGTGCAGGTATCAAAGCTGAGGATTCCTTTTCGTGATGTACAGGAGCAAACATGGAAGTTACACTGGCTCCTCACAGACAGAAAGATATAAAGGCTGTATTTTTTTAAAGGGAATACTCATTGAGAATCCTAAAATAAGCATATTATACCTCTATCGAAAGCTGAGAACATAATAAACATGAATATAGTACTTTTGTAGCCTTAATTTCATCTAGAAAGAAAATTCAATTCAACTTTATATAGCGCCATATCACAACAATGGTCATCTCATAGCACTTTCAATGTAGGGGAAACCCCACAATTGCAGAAAGACCCAAGCAATCAGGTGATCCCCTGTGAGCAAGCACTTGGCGACGGTGGAGAGGGAAAAACTCCCTTTTAACAGGAAGAAACCTCTAGCAGAACCAGGCTCAGGGAGGGGCAGTCATCTGCTGCGACTAGCTGGGGGTGAGGGGATGGAGAAGATGAAAAGAGCAGACTTAAAGAGAGCAAACTTTAAAGGATAGAAGCCAAGTTCATTATTGGAAGTCACCCGGTAGTCTAAATCTATTAGCAGCAAAACAAAGGGAGGGTTAAGAGACACATGATCCCTCCCTAATCATAGGCTATATTGAACAGGAAAGTTTTTACCCTATTCTTAAAAACAGAGATCGAGTGTGACTCCCGAACCCAGATTGGCAACTGGTTCCACAGGAAAGGAGCTTGATAGCTGAAGGCTCTGCCGCCCATTGTACTTTTGGAGATTCTAGGTATTACAAGTAATCCAGCATTTTGGGAGCATAGTGCTCTGTTAGGATGATAGGGTAATATCAGATCTTTTATGTAAAAAGGGGCCTGATTATTAAAAGCTTTGTAAGTGAGAAGAAGGATTTTAAACTTAATCCTAAACTCTATGGGAAGCCAATGAAGGGAGGCCAGAACTGGAGAGATATGATCTCTCTTTCTACTACCTGTTAAAACTCTTGCAGCAGCATTTTGGATCAACTGAAAACTTTTTAAAGATATTTTAGGACAACCTGATAATAACGAGTTACAATAATTTAATCTAGAGCTAACACAAGTGTGGATCAGTTTCTCAGCATCACTCAGAGATAGGATGCTCCTAATCTCTGCAATATTACGCAGATGATAGAAGTCAGTCTTAGAAACAAATTCAATATGTGAATTAAAAAACAGATCTTGATCAAAAATAACTCCAAGGTTCCTCACAGAACTATTCAGAGAAAGGGTAGCTGCCTCCAAATTAAGAGTTTGATTTGGAAAGGTATTTCTAAGGTTTTTTTGGACCAACAAGAAAGACTTCAGTCTTATCTAGGTTTAATAGCAGAAAATTGTAAGTCATCCAAGCTTTGATTTCCTTAAGACAGGCATCTAACTTGGCTAATTGATTACTATCATCAGGCTTCATTGACAGGTATAATTGTGTGTCATCTGCATAACAATGAAAATGTATACAGTTCTTTCTAATGATGTTGTCTAACGGAAGCATATATAAACTAAAAAGAGTAGGGCCTAACACAGATTCCTGTGGAGCTCCATAACTGAGCTTAGAGTTGGAAGAAAACTCATTATTGATATGAACAAACTGAAGTCTATCGGACAAATAAGATCTAAACCACTGCAGCGAAGTTCCATTTAGTCCAACATTGTGTTCTAATCTATCAAGAAGAATATCATGGTCAATAGTATCAAAGGCTGCACAAAGATCTAAAAGGACAAGTACAGAAACAAGTCCATTATCAGATGCAATAAGGAGGTCTTTAGTGACCTTCATTAAGGCTGTTTCTGTCACGCGGTGACCCTCGCGGGCCACCATAAGACGCCAAAAGTTGCCAGTGAGTTTTGCATTGATGTTTAATTAACACGAACACAAGACATGAACACAAAACTATGAGCCGCTGTGGGCAAAAACACTCAATACAGGATGCATGGGATCGTAAGGCTCACCCAGCCACTTACAATCTTAACTGAGAACATGGACAAGAACATAAGCACGAACTTTGACGTGAATGAAGATATCACACGATGTTTGACGGTGTTTGACGACGCTGCTGCATCAACCTGCTGTCAGCACCCGCTAATAAAGCCGGCAGCTAACGAGCAGTGATACAGAACAGCTGATCGGCTTTGACAGCAGGAAGCCCCACCGAGTGCTGTCACAATAAGAGCCCGGGGAGCCAGAATGTAATCCACTGCTGTCAAAGCCAGCAGAGATGATGCATGGCCCGAGCGCGGACGAGATCGGCGCTCGGGTCATAACAGTACCCTCCCTCCGAGGGCGGGCTCAGAACCCCCATAGACATCCAAACCCCCCCCCCCCCAGGGTGGGCCGATGGGGGCAGGCCCAGCGGGAGAGGATCAAACCACAGAACGAGAACCAGAGCACAGACAGTCAGAAAAAAAAAACAAAAAAAAAAACATGAAACAGTTGCACAGGCACGAAACAATAGAAAAAAAAAATAACACTCCCTACACCACAAAACATGATGATGACAGAACAAATGAGGCAACTGCAGAACACAAATCACAAACTCCCAAAATACACAAATGGCAACTACAAGAAACAAAACACAGGACAGCAAAAAGGACAGAACAATTACAGGACCAGACTACCACCACGAGTGACCTCTACCCCCGACAGTTCATGACGACTGGCGGAGACCAAACGCCACGGGAACAGTTCAGGCGGTCTCCCCGCGTCCAATGGCCGACAGGTGGTCATGGGGGGCGGAACATGGCCGGGCGGCTTATCATAGTCCCAGGCCCGGAAAGTCCACTCCTCCGGTGGCCGAACCAGGTCGCCTAATAACACACACAACATGTTGGGTGGCTGACCCAAGGTGCCGAACCGGCGAAGCAGTTCCTCGGGCGGCCGACCCGCGTCCCTCAGCCACCAGAACTGGGGAGGAAACAGCCCACGGCGGCCTCCCTGGCGAGGACAAAACATGGGAGAGCAGGGGCGAGTGAAGAGGGATCCCCGCGGCCCCTGGCGATGATGAGCAGGGACGATGACTCCGAAGAGGAGAAAGAAGGCGAAAATGAGCCCGTACCAAGTCAGGCGGCGAAGGGTCTGCAGCTTCTCTGCCGTCCTTAGACCACACTGGCGCTGCACCTCCGCTGGACCCCGATTGGGTCCCGGCTGCACCCACGTCGGACCCCAATTGAGCCAGAACAGCACCTGCGGTGGACCCCAATTGGGCCAAAGCAGCTCCCGCGATGGACCCCGATTGGGACTAGGGTGCACCCACGTCGGACCTCGATTGGGCCACAGCAGCTTCCACAAAGGACCCCGACTGGGTCGGCGCAGCACCGCTGACGACCTCCGCCCTCCGCCCTCGAACCTGGAACCTCCAACACAGTGACCATGACTGGCTCTGCACCGGTGACGCTGCAACAAAGCTCAGAGGACAGAGAAGAACCGGGATCAGCATCAACCGGCAGCGACAAAGCCCAGCGAGACGAGCTCGGGCGAAGCAGGCGGCTGCCCCTGACTCGCCTCCCCGAGAGGCAGGCAAAAGTGCTCCAATACAGGAGAAAGAGACATAAGAGAGAGCACTTGCCTGCACTCGGGTTCTGTTGCCGTCCAGGACTTCGTTGATCTAGGTTCAGGGCGAAGACGATCGTCCGCAGGCTCCCACTCAGCTACGCTGGGCTCCACAGCTGGCATGACGGTTTCCGCAGCCTGAGGTTCCTCTGACGCTGACGTCTACACCAATGACCCGTATGGCCTGGGGGCAGGGGACCCTCGACCCACTGACTCGAACCGCTTCGGCGAGGAGACCCGGGGATGCTTCACCGTTGGCTCAGGCTCCAGGCCGCAGTCCGCTCTTCTCCTCTGTCCACGGCGTGGCTGCAGGGCCGGAACCAGGCTCTCCAGCACCGCAGGCCTCCTCCTCATCCGGCGACATAGGCCTGGCGTCACGGACCACTCAGCAGAGGGAGACATAGAGGCAGCAGGTTTAGGAATTACAGTTACAGCAGGTGGCGGGAGCTCGGGGGGACTGCGAACTCCGCCCCCAGGAGTCAGACAAGGCAGATCATAATTACGGTGGAATGAATGAACTTGCACTTGCCTGTCTCCCGGAGAGAAGATGGTGCCTGCTGCAGCGGGTGGAGTCTTCCTTTTACCCCTCCGGGAGGTAACAGTGGGCCCCTCTGGACAAGGAGGAGGAGCCGCTCGGGGAGGATTGCTGACGGGCCTCTCTGAAGCACAACTCACAGCACTCACAGCCGCTGGGGATGACGTCAAGGAGGAGGACGCGGCAGCCGAGGCGATTCGGGCACGAGAAGCTGACAGCACAGCTGGCACAGATGACCCGTGGGCGGCAGCTGCGGGGATTCCCTCCTGTCATGACGTGAAAGATGCAGCTGAATGGGAGGCTGGGTTCCCCTGACGACCCGGAGCTGGATCCGGACGGGATTCTCGTTGGGGCTTGGTTGGAGCACCGTGATGAGGCTTATTGGCCAACGGTGCAGCGAGGGCCCCAGGAACACATGGCACTGGGACTGGACGGGTGACAGGAGCTGGGTTCCGATCCGCTGGTCTCCTGCCAGGATTTCCCTCCAGCCTATGGATCTCCACTCTCGCCAGGGACGCTGTCCTCGCGGGAGGTGGAAGAGTTTCCTGGAGCGCCTTTGCAATTAAGTCACGCTGTGCCACAATCCATGAGACCCTCTTCCCTCCCTCCGGAGTAGCGGTAAGGTGGGAACTTCACAGGGCCTGCTGGGTGAGGAATAAGTGGTCATCGGCCGCTTCGGTGGGCAAGAGACGAGCGGCTTCCGCCAGATAGCTGTCGATCTCCTCCAGCCACTCCGGGCAATAACCACACTCGAGGGCGGGCATCTCTCTCCCAAGCCCAACTAAAGGAAAAACACCACAGTACGGCAAAACTCACGGTGAAGGGTGTCTCGGTGTGGCGTCTCCGTTTAGACGGCCTTAGCAGCAGTATACTGTCACGCGGTGACCCTCGCAGGCCACCATAAGACGCCAAAAGTCGCCAGTGAGTTTTGTATTGATGTTTAATTAACACGAACACAAGACATGAACACAAAACTATGAGCCGCTGTGGGCAAAAACACTCAATACAGGATGCATGGGATCGTAAGGCTCACCCAGCCACTTACGATCTTAACTGAGAACATGGACAAGAACATAAGCACGAACCTTGACGTGAATGAAAATATCACACAAGGAATCTCACACGATGTTTGACGGTGTTTGACGACGCTGCTGCATTAACCTGCTGTCAGCACCCGCTAATAAAGCCGGCAGCTAACGAGCAGTGATACAGAACAGCTGATCGGCTTTGACAGCAGGAAGCCCCACCGAGCGCTGTCACAATAAGAGCCCAGGGAGCCAGAATGTAATCCACTGCTGTCAAAGCCAGCAGAGATGATGCATGGCCCGAGCGCGGACGAGATCGGCGCTCAGGTCATAACAGTTTCAGTACTATGATGAATTCTGAACCCAGATTGAAACTCTTCAAATAAACCATTTCCCTGCAAGTGGTCAAATAATTGCGCAGCAACAACTCTAAGATTTTTGAAATGAAAGGCAGATTAAAGATTGGTCGATAGTTTTTCTCTCTCCAGATCACAATTTATTCCAAAAAATGGTGATATTCGAGGAAATTATATAATTTCCTGCGTAAATACCAAATTCGGACTAATTACAAATCAATAAATTTCCCCTTTAAGTGAGTTTTGTGATGTTTTGTTTTGTTCAATAATCATGTGAACAATGGTCATATTTCAGAGGGTTTAAAACCTACAAAAACACAATTTTTCAGTGAATGAGACCTTACATAATGATGTGATAACCTCATTGAAGAAAACACAAATTTCAAGTAGAATTGTAGCCCTAAATTTCTGTGGAAGCAAAGAATTCCTGTGCAGGCGGAGTGTTTGGCTTTGCAGACATTACAGTGTAACCCATTAAAATAAAGGGAAAACCCCAAAAAGCAAAATAGCGCTTTAAATCAAAGTAAAAATTGAGGGAGACAAAAATTAAAAAAGCACAAATCTACTGAAGCCCACAGCAGCCACTGTTGTTTGTTTCATTCTGATTACTCAAGATCATGGAATACATTAATGCATTATCATGGAATAAAAGCTTGTTTTCCCATCATGACAGGATAATGTTACCATGCAATATTAGCCACTGATCTCCAGAAAACAGAATCAAACCATGGTCTCTCTCAGCTTCAACAAAAAATATGCCTTGGTAGTCATGTAGAAATTTACTAGAAAAGAGTTCTTAATTCATGACTTTAAAAAAATGTCAATTTAAGAGAAAAACTTGAAAATTTTAAAAGGAAAACAACACAAATTTATGAGAAAAGATAAAAAAACCCTCAAATTTGTTAGTTTTATTCAGTTTCAAAGTTTCATGCACTTAAAAAGTGCCCAGCCCACATGGGCTTACAAGGCATTCTATACATAACAAAAAGGAGCAATACTAATCTAGTACAATAAGAACAGTGTTACGCACCCTCCATGGGGAATTAGTCAATGGTGCAGTTCATGGCACCATCAGAGTACACCTCCGCTACTAGCCAAGAGCTAGCAAGGAATTCCTCTTTGGCTCAGTGGTAAGAGTGAGAGGATTTAGATCATGGTGTCATGGGTTTGAATCCCAGCCTGGGATGTAAGTGTACGTCTGCCTGCTGTGTACAAAGAGACCATCTGAGTGTTAGTCTCCCTTGCCAGTGGGTAAGGGTGGCAGTGGGTATGTCCACCTTGACTGGGGGGTCAAAATGTGATTTGTGATCCCAGTCTGAAGTAGGCAATTCTGGCCTTGGCCCAGAAAGTGGGTCCTCACAATAGGGTTAAAGTGGAGGAGCAACACTCCACAGCCAAGAGCCTCACACTTCTATGAAAGAAAAGTTGAATATTTAAAAGGACAAAATTGAGATTATACTTAAAGCTTCACTGTTTCATTCATATTTAATATTCTGCACGGTGGCGCAGTGGTTAGCACCGCGGCAGCACAGTTTACCCTCGGCCGGGGGATTGCAGGGATCATGAGATCGTGGGTTCGATCCCAGCCCCCGGCCAACAGTGATCTGTGTGGAGTTTGCATGTTCTCCCCGTGTTTGCATGGGTTTACTCCGGGATTTCTCCGGTTTCCTCCCACATGCCAAAAACATGCAGGACAGGGAGTTAAGGGGCGCTTGCGCACACAGCGACCGGCAGCTGGTGGCTTGTCACCGGACTGCAGAACAAATTTACCTATGGGTACAAAAAAAAAAATAAAAAATATTTAGACTGTTTCCTTAGTTGCCAACCCCTGGCCTAGGATTAGGATTAAGTCACTTCATAAAAATGGATTGCTTTTATATGGCACTTCACATGTCCCATGACACCTCAAAGCACACACAGTGAATCCATTATTCATTCACTCCAGACGGACACTGATAAGCTATCTCTGTAGCCACAGCTGCCCTGGAGCAGACTGACAGAGGTGTGGCTTTTATTCACATTCAAGCACCAGTGTCACAGACACTGGCAGGAGTTAGTAATTGTTCAGAGACTGAACAATTACTGACTTAATTACAATAAGTTCCATGCAGACTGTTTTAAAGCAAAAATTCTCAAAATCTTTCCGTAGTTGAGGTTGCCATAGTTCAGGTATGAACTCTACATTAACGCTGATGCATCTTCCTTCTGTGCAGTTGGGCCTCATAATGTGTCAATCAGTGGACCTTCAGCAGCTCTGCAGGGCCACAGAGTAGCATTGCTTTGCACAGCAGACTCTGTCCCACCTGCAAACTTCAGCTGGATGTGCAATGGCACCAAGACACATGTCAGTGATTCGCTGTTTGTTATAGTGAGGTTAGAGGATGAAAACACTGGAAATTACACTTGTATTACCACTAATGCAGTGGCCATGAGAGAAAGCTCCGCAGTGCTCAGTCTCAGAGGTGAGAACAACATCCATCTATTCCTATCTTGATAATAAGTTATAAACACGAGAGGCCATTACAAATGATGTAGTTGTTCTCTTTATTCATGAAGCGTCCTGCGTTGCTCCCTGCTGGTCACTGCCAGTGCTGATCATCAGTGTATTCAATCTTCAAGGGCTAAAATAAGAATATGAAAGGTGAGATATAAATATTGTATTTTTCCAAGATTATTCCTCACAGTTCCTTTTTTTTCTGTAATATTCTTTATTTTTCTATAGGTGTTCCTCCTCCAACGAGTAACCGATGACCCTTAAAGAAGCTCAACTCCAACTTCAGTACATGATAACTGAGATTCTGTTATCACATTTAATTATAAACTTAGAACGTACTTGATAAGTTTATGAGCAAACTACCTTACATCAACAGTCATGTTAAATACCTTATTGTTGATTTATATCCCATATTTGTGATGTAATGTTTTATATGTGCAATAAAATTCTATTTCTGCAGCTAGTTTAACTTATTATAATGCCCTAAATTCTAGTTCAAAACAATTATCACAAAGCTAACAGGTTTTGAGTTGAATTAAAAGTTGGATGGTTTAAAAAATGCATTTTGTGAACTCGATTTAAATGCAGAATTTTGTTTCAGACAAACAAAAGCTTTGAGAGAAGAGGCGTGATGAAATTTAGATTTAAGTTTACATTCTAGATATGCTTTAATTTTGAGGTGAGAAGGGCAAAAGTTTTACAGTACAGCATGTGTCTTTACTTACAGTAACAGTCCCATTCACTGCTCTTTTCCCACCTGTTGACAGTGCCCACAGGTCTTAATGAAATGTTTGTGACATATTTTGGTCAAATTGTCTTAAATTATTTAATTATTGCAGCAACATTGTGAATCATATTTTGCAGACTTTCTCAGACAGGCTGATTTCAGTGCATGTGTAGGGAGCTTGAAATAAAGAAGCGAAGTGATTTTCTGAATCAGGTTTATTGTCGGCTTCCAGTCCCTAACATGTCTCATCTCAATGCAGAAGCAGAAAAGAGACTGAGCGCAGTCAGTCCTTCATACTTATACATCACATAACAAAAGCCGACCTCACACATCGTTGTTAATCCTTCTATTGTCCTCTCTCTCCTCCACCTGACCTTGTGGGGTCAGGAAATCGATCGGGTCTCCACCGCTGCGTCTCCGTCTCCTGTTTGATCTCTGCCGGTGGTCAAGACCTATTGTCCTGCTCTGAGACGTGAGGTCAATCCACATATGTAATCTCTAAACATTCCTCTTATGTCTATACATATGTAGGTATGGATATATGAACAATATAAACCACAGCCCCCCCAAACGTCTAAGAAAAGGACAATATAATTACGTTCACAGCCTATGGTAACATCCATGACATATTATACCGTTATTCACATCAAAAGAAAAAGAGGAGAAATATCCTCAGCCACCACGCCAACCTTCAAACTCTATGGCATGATCGTATTAAAAACTCAGTGATAACAGCAACAGTATAGTCTATGTCATATGTCAGCCTTAAAACTGCAACGGTAAAATTCAACAGCATAGCTTACAACCCTTTGTCAATTTACATCAGTCTCTGTGTCGTCTGGGTTTCAATCTTCTCCCAAATCTGCTGTAAGCCTGCCTCGGCATCCTGGTGGCGCTGTCCTGTAAGGAATCTGCAGCTTGGGGAGAAGAGTGGTTATTTGATCCCTGCGGGGGGATTGAGTTGTGTCTTTTGGGGGGTCTACCCCGTCGAGGTGCCCTCGCCACTCGTGCAGGTTCGTCGCTCAACATGAAGGCAGGTTTAAGTCTGTCAATGCTGACTGTTTCTCTTCTGTCCCCTAAATCAAGCACAAAATGCTTATCACCAGGTTCCAGCACTCTATATGGTCCATCATACGGTGGGCGGAGGGTTGGTTTTAAAGCTTCGTGCCTAACAAAAACGAACTCGGCGTTTTTCAAAGCTTGGGGAACAAAAACCCGCGGAAAAGAGTGATGTATGGGTCTGGGGAGCGTGTCCGGTCCCGTGCTGCTTAGGGGCCTCAGGGCTGGGAGGCGCCCGGGCTCTGGATGTTCTGGTAAGAACTCACCCGGAAGCCTGAGAAGCTGTGCGAAAACTAATTCTGCCGGGGAGGCGTCTAGATCCTCCCTAGGCGCAGAACGCAACCCTAATAAAACCCAGGGAAGTTTGTTTACCCAATCTGCATCCGTCAGTGAGGCCCTGAGGGCAGCCTTTAAAGACCTATGAAAACGCTCGCATAAACCGTTAGCCTGAGGGTGATACGCGGTGGTGCGATGAATTGTCGCTCCTAAGATGCTGGCCATGGCTGACCAGAGCTCTGAGACAAATTGAGGCCCCCTATCGGACGTGATGTCCGACGGAACGCCGAAACGCGCCACCCAGGTCGTGAAAAAAATGCGAGCGACTTCCGCGGCTGTGGTTGACGCCAGCGGGACCGCTTCTGGCCAGCGAGTGGTCCGGTCAACCATTGTTAAAAGGTGTGTGAACCCCTGGGATGATGGTAGTGGGCCCACGAGGTCGACGTGTACGTGGTCAAACCTCCTGGCTGGGATCCGGAAGGGCTCCAGAGGGGCTTTTGTGTGCTTGTGAATTTTGGCGCGTTGGCAAGACATGCAAGTTCTCACCCACTCCTTTACGTTTTTACACAGGCCTGGCCAAACAAACTTCTCCGCGACCATTTTCACCGAGGCGCGCACCCCTGGGTGCGCAAGGGAGTGCACCGAGTCAAAAACGCGGCGGCGCCACGCGGTTGGAACTACCGGGCGAGGTCGACCGGTTGACACGTCGCAGATTAGAGGGGGCACACCGTCACGCAAACCCCTTTCCTCCAGCCTTAACCCTGTTGGTCCAGACTGGAGCGCGCGCACGTCCGCGTCACTGCTTTGTTCCGCTGCCATGGCCGTGTAATCTATCCCTACGTGAATTGGGGCCGCGTACACGTCCGCGTTGGCCATGTGCTCTGCGGCTGCGGCAGTATAATCTGCTTCCGCGTGCCCTGAAGATGTCACGGCGCGGGAGAGGCAATCTGCCACCAGATTAAGTTTGCCTGCTACGTGTCGAATGTCTGTGGTAAACTCCGAAATTGCGGCCAGCTGCCTTTGTTGCCGGCCCGACCACGGTTCTGAAATTTTTGACATCGCAAAAGTGAATGGTTTGTGGTCGACAAAAGCCGTGAAGCGCCGCCCTTCCAGCCAGAATTGGAAATGGCGGATGGATAAATGAAGCGCTAGCAGCTCTCTGTCGAAAGTGCTGTATTTGCGCTCGGTTTCGTTTAAAGATTTGCTAAAAAATGCTAGCGGTTGCCAAACTCCGTCAACATGTTGTTCCACGACCGCCCCTATGGCCAGGTTTGAAGCGTCTGTGGTCAGCGCTATGCGGGCCGAGGGGTCGGGGTGGACCAACAGTGCGGCATCTGCAAGTGCTTTTTGTACTTCCGCGAATGCGCGTTCCCGCTCCGGGGACCATTCAACCGCATTTGGAGGGCTTTTGTTTTCTAAACGTGGCATATAGTGGCTGCATGAGTTGAGCTGTGCGGGGGAGGAAACGGTTGTAAAAATTTACCATTCCTAAAAATTCCTGCAGCGATCTGACCGTTTGTGGTCGGGGGAAATTTGTTACTGCGCGCACTTTGTCCGGTAAAGGAACTGCCCCTTCTGGTGAAACCCTGTGTCCCAAAAAATCAATCTGTGACACGCCGAAACGGCATTTGGCTGGGTTAATTATTAATCCGTGCTCTTCCAGCCTCTGAAAAACCGTAGTGAGGTGTTGTTCGTGTTCTTCCTCGGACGTGCTGGCTACCAGAATATCGTCGAGGTAGACGAACACAAAAGGAAGGTCGCGTAACACAGCGTCCATCATACGCTGAAAAGTTTGTGCAGCGCCTTTGAGGCCAAAAGGCATTCGCAAAAATTCAAAAAGGCCAAAAGGGGTTATTACAGCCGTTTTAGGGACGTCTTCAGGTCTGACCGGAACTTGGTGGTAGCCACGGACCAGTTCTATTTTAGAAAAAAATGTGCGCACCCGCCAGATGTAGTGAAAAATCCTGAATGTGTGGGATTGGGTAGCGGTCATGTGCTGTAGCATTGTTTAATCTACGATAATCACCGCAAGGTCTCCAGGAACCGTCGGTTTTCGGGACCATATGCAGTGGCGATGCCCATGGGCTTTTCAAGCACCGAATAATGCCCAGTTTTTCCAGGCTGGCGAACTCGTTGCGTGCTATGGCGAGCTTGGTCGCGTCTAAGCGCCGAGCTTTAGCGAACACGGGTGGGCCCATTGTGGGAATGAAGTGTTCCACCCCGTGTTTCGCTACTGTTGCCGAAAATTTGGGGACTGTGAGTGCTGGAAATTGGGTGAGGAGTTGGTCAAACTTACCTCCTGTTGTGGCGACGCTGGCCTGCACGGGTGGTGGAGACACTCGAGCTGAACAGGGGATAGAAGAAAATGTCAGTGCATTAACTAAGCGTCTGTTTGCTAGATCGACTAACAACCCATGTGCACATAAGAAATCAGCGCCCAACAAGTTAAAACTCACCACCGCTATAATAAAGGTCCACCTATAGTTGCGGCCGTGTATGGACAGAGGCAGGGTTCTTTCACCAAAAGTGTTAATGATTGAGCCGTTGGCTGCCGTCGCCCTGTTTCCACTGGGTCCTGTTGCCCGGTCTGCGTAGGACGGGGTGATGAAGCTCACCTGAGCTCCGGTGTCAATGAGGAATTGTCTCCCGGAGCGTCCGTCGGTCACGTAGAGCAGCTTGTTTGTCTCGCCAAGAGCCGCAGCTGCTAACGGTTCCCGGCTTTGAAGTTTCCCAAGCTCTTGAAACTACAGGGGGGCACGCATTTGTATGCCCTCTCGGCGAAACGTCGATGGTAGTAGCAGAGGTCATCCCGTTTGTTGCGCCTTGGTCGCGTCGCAGCCATGGTGGGTGGGTTCTGCTCCATCGCCTCTGGTTCTCCGATGCTCTGGGCTTCCATGCCGAGATCTGCCGCTGCTGCCGTGGCCATCTGTTCGCCGCAGGAGTTGATGAGCCGCTGCGCTTCCTTGGCAAGCGCGCGGAAGTCCTGCTGGGTCTTGCATCTCATGTTGGCCAGGGTCCCTCTCATGTGCGTCGGCAGGGTGCTGAGGAAGATATGTTGGAAGAGGAAGTTGTCGTTGTCTGCCTCCCTCAGCTGCAGCATGTCCTCCATGAGGGCCATCGGTCTGCGCCCCCCGTGGCCGTAAATCGCCAGTATCCTCCCGGCTCTCTCCTCAGCCGAGGGGATGAAATTCTCGATGAAGGTCGCCTTCAGCTCCTCATACTTGTCGTTGGCGGGCAGCTGCTGTATCACGCTCCGCGCGCATCGTGCTGTGGTGGCATCGAGTCTGGCGACAATGTGGTAAACTTTAGTCTCGTCAGCCATCACCCCGGCGAGTGCAAACTGAGCCTCAGCCTGCTTGAACCACGAGTTTGGATCGTTCTGCCAGAACTCTGGAAGTTTGATGGCGACGGCGCTGGCTTGAGCCATCTCCGATGAGTCTGCTGCGGGGGAACGCCTTTCCTCCGTTCCCGTGTCCGGGTTGGCGACAGCGCTTGACTGGGTCGCCTCTGACGAGCCTGTAGCGGGAGAACGTCTTTGGTCCATTCTCACGTCTGGTCACCAATGTAGGGAGCTTGAAATAAAGAAGCGAAGTGATTTTCTGAATCAGGTTTATTGTCGGCTTCCAGTCCCTAACATGTCTCATCTCAATGCAGAAGCAGAAAAGAGACTGAGCGCAGTCAGTCCTTCATACTTATATATCACATAACAAAAGCCGTCCTCACACATCGTTGTTAATCCTTCTATTGTCCTCTCTCTCCTCCACCTGACCTTGTGGGGTCAGAAAATCGATCGGGTCTCCACCGCTGCGTCTCTGTCTCCTGTTTGATCTCTGCCGGTGTTCAAGACCTATTGTCTTGCTCTGAGACGTGAGGTCAATCCACATATGTAATCTCTAAACATTCCTCTTATGTCTATACATATGTAGGTATGGATATATGAACAATATAAACCACACATGTCTCTTTAAATCAGACCACATTTAACTCCACCCTCCCTCTTACACTGCTATTGCTAATCTTAGCTGGCTATTTCCTAGCTCAGATCAAGCCTGAGCCAACTAACATAAATTTGTCTTAAAGAATGAATGAAATAATGCTTCACTGATGGACAGTGGTGTGTGGTTTAAGTGGTTGAAAGAAACTGACCGGTCCCTGGAGTAAAATACAAAAACATTTGTGAACGAGTGGCTAAACTGCTAGCCTCAGCTATCCACCTAAAAATGTCTGTGAATGACATAAATGGTCAACCATTTTTAGATGAACAAGGATTCCAGTGGGGGCAGTGAAAAGAATTCATCAAAAACAGCAATCAAAATCGGCCAGCTCGTTAAACTGAGGCGGCTCCTAATGCCCTGAGATTGATCTACATCAACCACCTAGCCAAGCTAATGCTAACAGATACATGTAACATCATGGCAAAAATATAACTAAATGCACCAGAATGATAGGAGATATATTATCAACTGTGGATTAGTGAACCCAGTTGAAACTAGGGATGAGCCGATCCAATCCGCCATAATGGTATTGAGTTCAATCCAGGTAAAGTGGCTTCATCAGTACTGGTAAGGAATAAAAGTAATTTACCAATTCGATACATAAATAATATTAAAACGAAGGTGTGATCATGTTCTCAGCCACACTGCGCATGGCTTCTGTGAACAGAAGCAATGAGTGTCACATGTCACCTGAGCCTGTCTGTGGGACTCGCCTCCTATGTTTGCTGTGATACCAGCGTTTACAATTTTAACACCACCAACTTGATAAAACACTTTTAAAAGTACCACAGAAAAGGAGTATGCTGAATTCTGTCAAGAACCGAGCAGAAGGAAGAGTGTTGCGCATCAGCAGCTGCTGCTTTTCCAGCTCAGAGGCCGGAAGATGCTAAAAGTGAAACATAAACAAACGAATAAAACTGAACGTACAAACCAGACGGGAGTGTGGAAAACAGCAGGAGCAAAGATATAACATGGGCATACCTTTCGGGAGAGAACTAGTTACAGCTGATGAGAGGCAGGTTAACAAAAACGTAAATAACAAATCATAACAGTGAACTAGAAAGCAGGACTACAACAACAAGGCAACAGGAAATGGAACAGGAATGACTTCAAAATAAAACCAAACCTAAAATCTAAGAATGAACAGAGAATAATATCAGAAACACTATTAAATAAACCGAGGACCAGAAGAATTCTTGATAATAATAATGGGTGAAAAAAATACACCAAAAAGGGGTAGTTCTTCCTGTACCAGAGTGGTGGCCTAGTTGATAGAGCATCTGCCCCACAACTGGGAGGTTGTGGGTTCAAATCCTCCCCAGGGCATACCAAAGACCATATAAAAATGGTACTTCCTGCCTTCTAGCTTGGTGCTCAGCATAATAGAATGGGAGAAGTTGCTCGTGGCAGTGACCCCTCTGATTCTACATGTGATTAAAATTGTAGATAGGAGAAATGTAATTTTGTTCTACCATACATGATTGACTGAATGACAACAGAGATGGCTTCTTCTTCTTTTTCCTTTATTTTCAAATCTATGGCATTTTTTACCTCATGCATAAAGTGGCACTTTGAATTTCATCTGAATGTTTACTTAAATACTCAGCTTTTAAAGTTTTGCATAAACTTGCACTTCAAACTTCAGAATGCATGTTTACATGGTCCTGACTAGTGAAATTGTCATGATCAGGTGAGCATGCACCCCCTCCCCTCCTGTTTCTGTTCTTCCTGGCTCCGGAGCTCATCAGTGCACTTGCGTGATTGGACACACCTGCCACTTCCTGGTTTACCAGCATATAAAAGAGCCAGTATGTGGATGCTTCTCCGCTAGGTTGTTGGGTATTGCTGCCACATACAACCCCAGTAATTGTTGTTTGGCTAATCTTGATCCTTGTTGTTAGTGATGGGTCCATGAGGCGTCATGATGCGTTTCGACACATTGCAAAACTGTATTGATACTGTGTTGATACTGTGTCGCTGAATACTGACACCTGCTGGACCGTAAAAATCCCTACAGGCAACCTAGTTGACAGAATCAACTGACACTGATTTGATGACCTAGTATATACAATAATATACTGCTAAAAAAAAACAAAACTGTCCACTTAGGAAGCAACACTGACAATCAATTTCACATGCTGTTGTGTGATTTTGTTGTCAGCACATTCAACTATGTAAAGAACAAAGTATTTTAATATTTCATTCAAATCTAGGATGTGTTATTTAGTGTTCCCTTTATTTTTTGGACCAGTATATAATTTAAGTCATTGTATTATATATTGTATTATTTCATATCTTCATTTTAATTTCAAATATCATTGATATTTTTAGATACAGTCAATAAATTTGTATCACCGTTACAGGCCCGGTACCGTGGCTCTGAGAGAGATCCGTCGCTACCAGAAATCCACGGAGCTGCTCATCCGTAAGCTGCCCTTCCAGCGCCTGGTGAGGGAGATCGCTCAGGACTTCAAGACCAACCTGCGCTTCCAGAGCTCCGCTGTCATGGCTCTGCAGGAGGCCAGCGAGGCCTACCTGGTGGGTCTCTTCGAGGACACCAACCTGTGCGCCATCCACGCCAAGAGGGTCACCATCATGCCCAAAGACATCCAGCTGGCCTGCCGCATCCGCGGAGAGAGAGCTTAGACTTTCTGCTGCACATTCACCAACCACAATGCTCCGCACTGTGTGTCTATATATATATTTATATTAATATGTACATATGTATACTAGCTATTCTTGTTTTTTCTTGCCTTCTGATTGTTGCTCTGAGTGTTGCTATCCCTGTGCTGTTGCAATCCTGGAATTTCCCCATTGTGGGACTAATAAAGGCTTATCTTATCTTAAATAATGTGAACATGTATCATAACGTGAAAATCTAAGTGAACATGTTGTGAATGAGGATGCTTGTGGACTGATTTTTTTTTCCTATTGATCCATTTTTATTTTTTTACAAAAAATTCTTTTTACAAATTTTTATTCAAAAAAATAAGTTTTTCCAAAGTTTTAAAATTCAGGCAGTTGCGCTTTTTGGACACAACTTTTCCAGCTCTTGAAAATACGCGCTCACATGGCACAGATGAGGCTGGAGTGCAGAGAAATTCTAACGCCAGCTGGAAGAGGTTTGGATAGCTGGCCTTTTGATTGTCCCACTATCTCAGAGGATCCTGGGACCTGGCAATATCGCCCTCTGCCAGGTACCTCTGCACCTCCTGGATGGCATCAGCTGTGGCGTTTTTGGTCTGCCTGCCCACTTCGATGTCCAAAGGTTGCCAAAAGTTATCTATAAAAAAAACAAAAAAAACACAACAAATTGGCATTTTAGTACATGATTTCCAAACAACAACAAATTATGCTGAATAACATGCCTGAAGTGGGTGCAGACAGCTGTTGTGAAGACGGTCCCGGCTGGGGCTCATTTGTGCGTCCGATTACAGACGCACATTCTGCCCGCAGTCTACTGATGGCGTCATTGCACTTGGAGGAACTGCGGAACCCGAGTGATTTAAATCTGGGGTCTAGAAGTGTGGCTAGGGTCAACACACTTAATGACTCCAGGTTGGAAGCAGTGTCTGTGACTCGACGCTTCAGGTGTTCTTGTAGGTGTATGGCTGCCTGTGTGTGCAAGGTTGAAGCATTACGCTCTAGTGTAAGAGAGCATTTTCATTATCGGGATGACCTTTGACCCTGACACTGGCCTCTCTTCAGATAACTCCACTGCAGCTTCATGGAAAGGAGCAAGCACAAGAAGTGTTTCTCCTATGATGGTATACTCATCAGTTGTAAGTGGAGTCAAATCGCTTTTTAGAGAGGCCAGAGATACCCACACTGGTTCCTCTCATCATGTAGCCTTGACAGCATTTCATATGTGCTGTTCCAGCGTGTTGGCACCTCATTGATAAGTTTCAGGCTTGGTCGTCCCATCTGTTGCTGCACTTGAACGGGCTTCTCCTTGGCTGTAGTGCTTGATCTGAAGTATGTCACAATGTGCCTAGCTTTGTGTCTGATGGATGTAAGTGTGGGGATCTGATCACATGATTTACTAACTAATAAATTTAGACAATGTGCAATGCAAATAGAGTGCCGAATTTGAAGCTGTCGAGTGGATGCAATCATGTTGGGTGCTGCGTCAGTCACAAGACACTTTACTTTATTGGTTATGGCCCAGTCCTCCATCATGCCCCTTTTGACTTCGGCCAAATTGTCAGCAGTGTGACTTTGTGGAAAGTATTGCACTCCCAACACAGACGTACACAACTGCAAATTCTCATTAATGTAGTGACAGGTAAGAGCCAAGTAAGATAAGATAAGATAAGATAAGCCTTTATTAGTCCCACAACGGGGAAATTCCAGGATTGCAACAGCACAGGGATAGCAACACTCAGAGCAACAATCAGAAGGCAAGAAAAAAAACAAGCAAGCAAGAGCAGCTAATAAACATATGTATGTATTACTATAAAATATATATATATACACACACACACACAGACACACAGTGCAGAGCATTGTAGCTGGATGGAATAAATATATGAATATATGAACACACAGTGCAGAGCATTGTAGCTAGATGGAATAAATATGTAAATATATAAACACCCACAGTACGGAGCATTGCAGCTAGGTGGAATAAATATGCAAGTATATAAACACACACAGTGCGGAGCAATGTAGCTAGATGGAATAATATGTAGATATATAAATATATAAACACACCCAGTGCTGAGCATTGTAGCTAGATGGAATAAATATGCAAATATATAAACACACACAGTGCAGAGCATTGTTGCTAGATGGAATGAAACAGCATAACCGTCTACTTAGTTATCCTACATGGTATGATTATGTGCCCATACATATTCTCACCCTCTATAGCGACCGGTATGTTCCTAGTTGTATGCCGGAGGGGACCATTGTGTAAGTCTATTGCATCTTTTGCATTCAAAAAACTATTAGTTTGTTACGTCTTTTTGCTATCTCTGCGAGCAGCCCTGCTTAGGTTGTACAGTCTGACAGCCGTTGGTAGGAAGGACCTACGAAACCTCTCGGTTGTGCACCTGGGATGATGTAGTCTGCTGCTAAATGAGCTCCTCAGTGCATTCAGTATGTCCTGCATAGGGTGGAACTCGGACTCCAGCAGAGATGACAGTTTAGCCACCGTCCTTCTCTCTCCTATCTCCTCCATCGGATCAAGGCGCTGCCCCAGGACAGAGCTAGCTTTCTTAATCAGTTTGTTCAGTCTCTTCCTATCGGCTGCAGTAATGCCACTGCCCCAGCAGACCACTCCAAAAGTGATGGCTGATGCCACCACCGTGTCATAGAATGACTTCAGCAGCGCCCCTTGTACACCAAAAGACCTGAGTCTCCTCAGCAGGAACAGCCTGCGCTGTCCCTTCTTGTAGAGTGCATCAGTATTGTGTGACCAGTCTAGTTTATTGTTCAGATGAATACCCAGGTACTTATAGGATGTCACCATCTCGATGTCTGTTCCCTGTATATTTACTGGTACTGTGAGGGGCTGCCCATGCCTGCGGCAGTCCACCACCAGCTCCTTAGTTTTCCTCGCGTTGATCTGGAGGCAGTTCCGATGGCACCAGTCCACGAAGTCCTGGATAAGCCCTCTGTACTCAGCTTCATCTCCATTGGAGATGAGGCCAACGATCGCAGAGTCATCAGAGAACTTCTGTAGATGGCAGTGTGTTGTGTTGTGTGAGAAGTCCGCAGTATAAAGAGTGAACAGGAAGGGAGCCAGCACCGTTCCCTGGGGGGCCCCCGTGCTACTGATGATCGTGTCGGACACACAGTCCCGGGTTCTCACAAACTGAGGCCGGTTCGTGAGGTAGTCCAGGATCCATGATGACAGGTGCTGGTCCACCCCTGCGCGCAGCAGCTTGTCCTTCAGGATCATCGGTTGGATGGTGTTGAAAGCACTGGAGAAGTCAAAGAACATGATCCTCACCATATTCCCGGGCTTCTCCAGGTGGGACAGAGAACGGTGAACGGTAAGCCTCCATGTTCACAGATGTCCACATGTCAGCTGTTATACTCACTGCCACAGCTTGCTGTACTTCCTTTTTCACTCGTTCCCCTTCCTCCTCGTACTTTTTTGCCAGCATTTGTTTGATGGTCTGAAAATTACACCAAGTCAAACCAAAAGCAAATCCATATATTTAAATTAAAGATTAAAGAAACTGGATATATCAACTACTACTTTAGATAATTTCCACAAACCTTTCTGGTTGGCAAAACATATGAGGGCTGAAGGGCCTGAACCAGTTCCCTGAACCCTTCACTCTCCACAATGCTGAGGGGCTGGCAGTCCTTCACGATGACATTGAGCACAGCTTCATCCAGCATCTGCTTCCTGGAAGCTTGATGGTTAAAAATGAAGTAAAGAATAAATTAATAGGAATTAATTATCAATAAAGCAACTGTGAGTAAGTAGTAGTAGGGCTGTATACCTGCGTCTATCCTGGGTGTATCCGGGACTTCATTTTCATGCCTGGCCCTATAATGTCTCAGCATTGAGGAGGCGCTCTTGTTGAAATATGACAACTCTGTCGAACAAATGCGACATTTAGCCTGCAGAAAATATGAAGAGTAAACTAAGAGTCACTTTGAAATGAATTTGAATTCAGATAGATCAAGTGGAAACTCTGAGAGGAACAGGATGAAACAACAAAGAAATTAAAACAAAGAAAATAGTATTTTAAAAATACTATTTTTTTTGGGAAATACCTTATTTTCCGATATCAGATCAAAATGGTCCCACACGGCGGAAACCTCTCTTTTTCCTTGACGCTGCTGCTCGTGCTCCATAATTCGTAATAAATTTGTACAAGGACCGTCTGCAACACATACGAGTCTTTGGGCAAATGCATCCCCGTTGACAGATGCGCTTCCGTATAAACGCGGGCGCGTCAGTGTTTCGACGCGCTAGCGTCACGTGACCGATACAGTACCTGTATCGGTCACGTGACTTTCTTAAAGCGAGACGCACCGACATGCACTGAAGCTGGGTTTCGCTCTATGAGCTCGACGCATGCGCCGACGCATCGGTGTTGCCGGACCCATCACTACTTGTTGTCTTATCCTTTGTGTCTTCTTCTCCTCAGGATTGCTGCCACATCAGCGGTGTGTCTCCGGGGCTGTCTGCGCTCACCTGAATCATTCTCCTCCAAGACAACGGACTCATCCACTCAGGTTGCCCATCCTTTCCTCATCCCGTCCTTTCCCATTTGTGTCCCATGCGGGAGTTCCCTGCCGGACCCTCTGCTTAAACCATAAGCCCTTCTCCTCTCACCTTCCTCCTCTAGTTATCTTTGTATTAATTATTTCTCTACTCATCTCTTTTAGGCTGCGTGAGGCCTCAGCGTGCTCCTGCTTTATGTGTATTTAAGTTGGTGTCTATTTTGCGTTCTTCTGTAACTGTGCGTGGGTTTATGTTTATTAAGTTGAGTGTCTTTGTGTTTTCACTAAAGTTGTGTAAAATTTTCCGACTTGAGTCTGAGTGTTCATTAGTTGTGGTTGCCCTGCATTTGAGCCTTCCTAGTATTAAATCATGACAAAAATGCTGCCAGTGTTACAAAGTTTAAAATTAAAAAAAAAAAAGCAGCAGCATTGCTGAACTGAGTCACATTTGTAATATATTCTTTAACTTTTAAATTTATGTTTTTATATGTGTACAAAATGCAACCACTCATTACCAAAGTATGTTCTGTACTTTTGCTGTTTTAAATAAGAGACAATATTGGCTTTGGATCGGTACTGGCTGATACTCAGTCATAGTATCGGTATCAGACTTGAAAAAAGTGATACTGGCTCATCGACAGCTGAAACAGCAGTGTCTAATAGGGTGACTGAAATCTAAATAAAAAATATAAACCACACTTGGCAAGCTAACTCCTGAGCTGCACTGTTGGCTCAACTAAACACATTTGTTTGCAGACGGACAGCTAGGCTGGCCATTGTGGCCGATAAGATGAGCAGTAAGCGGGATCAAGGCTGGGTTTCACATTTCTTGACTACAGGAAAAATCCCAGCCAGAGTCGATATAAAGACTGTGTTTTTTAAGAGATGTGAGTGGTTTGATTTTTTTTTTTTTTTCAATAATCATGTGCCAAATGGATGCATTTCAGAGGGTTTAAAACCTAAAAAATACAATGGTGAAGTCAGTACAGTGAATGGAACCTTTAATGAGGCATAGTCTACAATAAAGATGTTTGTTATTTCTGGCTCACTAACAGATATCTAATTTACATGCTGGCAACAAGCTGAGCTTGAACAGCAGAATTTTAAAAAAGGCCTGGATCACTGACCTGATTACCCCATTGAACACTTGGGATTAACTGAGCTGGGGACTCTGACTGGTGAAGGTAATTACTCGTAGACTGTTTTTTGTTTGTTTGTTTTTTGTTTTTTTTTTCTGTGCTGCAGCATCCTTCAGGAGTCTTGACATGAGGTCATTGTGAAAGGATGATCTGCACACTCCTGTTTCTTTAGCTCTGTCTTCATTGAACAACTTGGATAAAACTGTCAGACAAGGTGAGCTCTACTTTTGAAGGCAAACTATAGGGGAGAAGATTGCAATGCCACCAATAAAGTATTTGTTGTTAAACTATTTTGAATACCAATTTGTCTTAAATAGTGTGAGCTTTGCTGATCTTTTAAGTTTAACTTTGCATGTTGCTAAAATTGGGGGACCAGCTTCAGAATAAGTGCCTCTGAACAATACAATGGTCCAAATTCAGGTAGAGATGAAGCCAGATTAATTTTATTAAAGCAAAATAAGTGGAAACCACACTAATCAGTATGCTGTGTACACAACAATTAAGCCAGTGCTCTGCCTTCTTATCTTAAAACTTCCTTAAAGTGGAAAGTTAAAAAATCAATAACCCTGAAGTTGAGGATAATACATCAATGTCCACATTAGAGTTCAGAGTAGATTAATAAACCCTGACAGCATTGAGATTGTTGTGGCGGTTCAACCTGAAGGTTAAAAACAGAAGTCACTTTGACATCTGTACACACAACGGTTAGTTTTGTGGTGATTAAACTAGAATTACAAAATAGTCTTGTCAAGTATGAAATTATCTTCTTTGCATATTTGTTTTTATCAATTTATCCTTTATTTATACAGGAGACGACCACTGAGAGGCAAACTCTTTTTCAAGTCGCCCTGTTCACATTCACACCTGGAAGCTGTCCAGTGCAAGCACAGACTGACCTGTGGCCACTGAGCAGCTCTACTGGAGCAGTTGGAGTTAAGGGCACCACAGCAGTGATGATGAGAGTGGGGTAAACACTGCTATGTTATCTGTCCCACCCAGATCTGATCCTGCCAGTCCAGGGACCCTCCAGTCACCCAGGGGTGGCCGAAGCGAGGGGCATGGCTCCCCTGCCACCACTTCCACCCCACCCCACCCAGTGGCCACTCCTTGTTCCTGCCACTGGACAGTCCAACATAATTTTATAACTTGTTTTTTCTGTCATATTTTACATGTAGTAGATTTTTAAGAATAACTAATGTGTGCTGTATGTTATTAACAAATATTAACAAAATACAGCCAAGTTGTACAGCTCACACTGTCAAGATGTGTTTTTATTTTGCATATTTTATTGATCCCCTGAGGGGAAATTGAGAGCATCCACCTGGATGGATGAAACAGCCACATTACAGTGCTATCCCTTTACCATTCGCACACACATTCACACCTAGGGCCACGTTTAGAGTCTCCAATTAACCTAACCTGCATGTTTTGGTTTTTTTTTTTTTTTTAGGCATATGGGAGGAAACTGCAGAACTCGCGGAGTAAACCCACGCAGATACGGGGAGAACATGCAAATTGCACACAGATCACTGTTGGTCAGGGGCTGGGATTGAACCAGGGACCCCATGGCCAAGGGTGAGTTGCTGTGCTCCCGCAGTGCTAACCACGTTCAGAACAAATGTGAAGGGGCTCGCAGCACGATCACATTTTAAATTGATTTTGATGTGCCACCCCAAGAATTTCAGTGGCCTGCATGCCCCCCCCCCGAAAAATTTCTGGAGGCGCCCCTACAGTCACCAGTCCAAATCTTTAACTATAAGGCCACCACTGTAACAAAATTAAAGAGGATGCTAACATCGAAAGACCTAATTATGTCCTCCATCAAAATAGATTGGTGTTAAAATAAATAATCTGTGATATGCTCATATAAGTCACTTGAAAAACAACATACTACTTAAATCACTGACCATGTTTACAAATACACGAATGTGACTGGATTTCTGGAGTTAATTCAGTTCAATTCAACTTTATTTATATAGCGCCATTTCACAGCAACAGTCATCTCATAGCACTTTCAACCGTAGGGGAAACCCCCACAACTGCAGAAAGACCCCAGCAATCAGGCAATCTCCTGTGAGCAAGCACTTGGGGATGGTGGAAAGGAAAAATTTCCTTTTAGCAGGAAGAAACCTCCAGCAGAACCAGGCTCAGGGAGGGGCAGTCATCTGCTGCGACTGGCTGGGGGGTGAAGGGATAGAGAAGAAGAAGAAAAGGACAGACATGTAGAGAACAAACAGTGCGACGGGGACTCAATCTGTGGGAGAGAACAAACGGATGTTCATGACCAGCAAAAATATTTCAGTCAGAGGGAAGAAAGAAGTGAACCCCAGTGCATTGTTGGAGGTCCCCCAGCTGTCTAAACCTATTAGCAGAAAAGCTAAGGAATGGTTCAGGGGCACATGACCCCTCCCTATTTATAGGCTATATCAAAAACAAAGGTCTTAACCCTATTCTTAAAAGCAGAGATCAAGTCTGACTCCCAAATCCAGATTGGCAGCTGATTCCACAGGAGAGGAGCTTGAAAACGGAAGGCTCTGCCTCCCATTGTACTTTTGGAGATTCTAGGTATTACAAGTAATCCTGCATTTTGGGAGTGTAGTGCTCTGTTTGGATAATAGGGTAGCATGAGATCTTTTAAATAAAAAAGGGGCCTCATTATTTAGAGCTTTGTAAGTCAAAAGAAGGATTTTAAACTTAATTCTAAACTCTATGGGAAGCCAATGAAGGGAGGCCAGAATCGAAGAGATATGATCTCTCTTTCTAGTACCTGTTAAAACTCTTGCTGCAGCATTTTGGATCAGCTGAAGACTTTTTTAAGATGTTTTAGGACAACCTGATAATAATGAGTTACAATAATCTAATCTAGAGCTAACAAAAGTGTGGATTAATTTCTCAGCATCACTCTGAGACAAGATGGTCCTAGTCTTGGCAATATTACGCAAATGATAGAAGGCAGTCTTAGAAACAAATTTAATATGTGAATTAAAAAACAGAACTTGATCAAAAATAACTCCAAGGTTCCTCACAGAACTATTAAAAGAAAGAGTAACTGCATTCAAACTAAGAGTTTGATTTGGAAAGGTATTTCTAAGGTTTTTTGGACCAACTAGAATGACTTCAGTCTTATCTGAATTTAATAGTAGGAAATTACAAGTCAACCAAGCTTTGATTTCCTTAAGACAGACCTCTAACTTGGCTAATCGATTACTATGGTCTGGCTTCATTGACAGGTATAATTGTGTGTCATCTACATAACAATGAAAATGTATACAGTGCTTTCTAATAATGTTGCCTAGCGGAAGCATATATAAACTAAAAAGAATAGGGCCTAGGACAGATCCCTGTGGAACTCCGTGATTAAGCTTTGAGTAGGAAGAAAACTCATTACTGACATGAATAAACTGGAACCTATCAGATAAATAAGATCTAAACCACTGCAACGAAGTTCCATTAAGTCCAACACGGTGTTCTAATCTATCAAGTAAGTTATGATCGATAGTATCAAAAGCTGCACCAAGGTCTAAAAGGACAAGTACAGAAACAAGTTCATTATCAGATGCGATGAGGAGGTCGTTAGTGACTTTCACTAAGGCTGTTTCAGTACTATGATGGATTCTAAACCCAGATTGAAACTCTTCAAATAAACCATTTCCCTGCAAGTGGTCAAATAATTGCACAGGAAGAGCTCTTTCTAAGATTTTTGAAATGAAAGGCAGATTACACATTGGTCTATAGTTAGCTAAAACTCCTGGATCGAGCGTTGGCTTTTTGAGTAAGGGTTTAATTACAACAGTTTTAAAAGCCCGCGGTACATGGCCTAATGTTAATGAAGAATTGATTATTTGAAGAACAGAGCTACCAATAAATGGGAAGACTTCTTTAAATAACCTAGTAGGAATAGGGTCTAAAAGGCAAACTGAAGGCTTGGATGAGGAAATTATTTTATCTAACTCTAAAAGGTCATTTGGAGTAAACTCATCCAAACAGATATAATTTGAAGGAGTTGTAATAGTTACTGTATTTAAGTTAACGGTAGGAAGAATCTGACTGATTTTGTCTCTGATAGATGAAACTTTATTATTGAAAAAGTTCATAAAATCCTGACTAGTAAACTCTAAGGGAATGCTAGGATTGACAGAGTCCTGACTCTTTGTCCATCTGGCTACAGTACTGAAAAGAAACCTGGGATTATTCTTGTTCTCTTCTATTAATGTGGAATAATAACTTGTTCTAGCTTCCCTAAGAGATTTTTTTTTATAAGTGTAGTAATATTTTTCTTTAGCAGCCAAATAGTCAGAAATAGTAAAATCAAAGACAATGGTCTAACAGTACAGGGTTATGAGGAGACACTACCAGATTTTCTATTTCTATGCCATTTGTCAGAACAAGGTCCAACATGTGGTGGAGATAATGGGTAGAATTTCCTACTTTCTGAGAAAACCCCATCGGGTCTAATATTGAATTAAATGCCATATTAAGTTTACAGCATAAAACACACACATTCTAGTTCAATATTCATGGAAGAGTGTTGGAATTGGTTGGTCATGCATCTAAGGGTTAAAAAAACAAATCATAATATTTTGTCCAGTATTGCTGTCTTTTAATAAATTGTGCTTGCTGAACTGTTGTATAAAAGCAATATTACACTCAAGTTCATTACGGTATCATGAATATTCTAGCTCCAGCAGGGCGTGATGCAGCTTGTGCCCTCCGCATAGCGGATGATGTCAAACTCACTCTTGTGTAATATTGCTTAATTAATATAAAGCCATTAATTTTACCTGAGATTAAATTGAAGATTATTTTCAAAGATGAATGTGGTGGCCACACTTGAATGAATGAATGAATGAATCTTTATTTTGGATAGACTAGATGTAAAAATACTGGGTGAAATAAGACAAAAACGACGTGGATGCCATGCTGGAGCAAGACGGCGGGCGAGAAATATAAGGTGCAGACCTGTCCTTCCATCCGTTATTATGAGGAATGTACAATCGCTACTCAATAAGACAGATGAGCTAGCGGCTATGGCTCATTACCAGAGCGTCTTCAGAGAGATTAGCGTGACGTTGTTTACTGAGACGTGGCTAACAGAACTAGCAACAGATTGTAACATCAAACTGGAGGGTTTCCCCGCAACACGGGCAGACCGGACACCAGACAGTGGGAAGGCAAGGGGCGGAGGAGTGATAATGTATGTCAATAACAGCTGGTGCAGACCGGGACATATTATGGTTAAACAACAACACTGCAATAAAGGCATTGAGTTTCTAGCTGTTAGCATGCGGCCTACCTATCTCCCGAAGGAATACTCACACGTGATCTGCATTGTTATTTATGCAAATCCCACGGCGAACACGGGGACAGTGTGTGACGCCATTCACTCAGTAACTGGCAGGCTGCTGACACAACACCCAGATGCTCTACTCCTCATCTCCGGTGATTTCAACCATATTTCACTGTCCCCATTCTGCCCACGTTCACCCAGTATGTCACATGCCGCACTAGAGACAATAAAACACTGGAATTATTCTATGCAAACACTAAGGAGGCATACACCTCATCACCACTCCCCCCACTCGGGAGATCGGATCACAACTTGGTTCATCTCCTGCCGGTATACAAACCCCTAGTACACAGACAACCTCTGGTCATGTGCACGGTGAAGATATGGTCTGAGGAGGCAATGGACGCTCTAAAGGACTGTTTTGTAACCACTGCCTGGGAGCAGCTCTGCGATCCACATGGTGAGGACATCGATGGCCTCACTCACACCATCACGGACTACATCAACTTCTGTGTGGACAACACCGTTCCCACCAAGACCATACAGTGTTGCTCAAACAACAAACCCTGGATCAACCCTGAGATAAAAACGCTTCTGAGAGAGAAGAAGAGGATCTTCAGGTCGGGGAACAGGGAAATGCTGAAGTCCATACAGAGGGAGCTGAGGAGGAAGATCAGAGAAGGCAAGGACAGCTTCAGGAAGAAGATGGAGGACAAGCTGCAATGGAGCGACATCGGTGGGGTCTGGAGAAACCTTAAAACCATCCCTGGGCTTCAGAATACCTCCTCCCAGGCCACCGGGGGCAGGGAGTGGGCGGACAATCTGAACCTGTTTAATAGGTTTGACCAACCACCCCCCCCCCCCCCGCCTGCACATCAGCCACTGCTGCCTCTACAGTCATTGAGACCTGCTGTCCACACCCCACTCCACCAACACCCCCCACTCCCAACACACAGCTCCCCAACCTGACCCTCACTAAGACCCAGGTGAGGACGGAGCTGAGGAAGATCAAGGCGAGGAAGGCCTCGGGACCGGAAGGCATTAGCGCGAAGCTCCTCAAGTCCTGCGCAGGCCAGCTGTGTGGGATTGTGGAGCACATCTTCAAGCTGAGCCTGAAGCTGGGGAGGGTACCACAGTTGTGGAAAACATCTTGTGTGGTACCTGTACCAAAGACTTCCCACCCCAAAGACCTGAACAGCTACAGACCAGTGGCCCTGACGTCTCACATGACGAACACCCTGGAGAGACTGCTCCTTGCTCATCTTCACCCCCTGGTGGGACCAGCGATGGATCCACTCCAGTTCATCTACCAGCATGGCATTGGGGTGGAGGATGTAGTGCTCTTCCTCCTTCACTGTTCCCTGTCCCACCTGGAGAAGCCTGGGAACGCAGTGAGGATCATGTTCTATGACTTCTCTAGTGCTTTCAACACCATCTAACCGATGATCCTGAAGGACAAGCTACTGTGCGCAGGGGTGGACCAACACCTGTCATCATGGATCCTGGACTACCTCACTAACTGGCCACAGTTTGTGAGAACCCGGTATTGTGTGTCCGACACGATCATCGGCAGCATGGGGGCCCCCCAGGGAACGGTTTTGGCTCCCTTCCTGTTCACCCTTTATACTGCGAACTTCTCACACAATACAACACACTGCCATCTACAGAAGTTCTCTGATGACTCTGCGATCATTGGCCTCATCTCCAACAGAGATGAAGCTGAGTACAGAGGACTTATCCGGGACTTCGTGGACTGGTGCCATCGGAACTGCCTCCAGATCAACGCGAGGAAAACTAAGGAGCTGGTGGTGGACTGCCGCAGGCAAGGACAACCCCTCACAGCACCAGTAAACATCCAGAGAACAGACATTGAGATGATGATATCCTACAAGTACCTGGGGTTCATCTGAACAATAAACTAGACTGGTCACACAATACCGACGCACTCTACAAGAAGGGACAGCGCAGGCTGTTCCTAATGAGGAGGCTCAGGTCTTTTGGTGTACAAGGGGTGCTCTTGAAGACATTCTACGACACGGTGGTGAAGAGACTGAACAAACTGATCAAGAAAGCTAGCTCTGTCCTGGGGCAACGCCTTGACCCAGTGGAAGAGATAGGAGAGAGAAGGATGGTAGCTAAACTGTCATCTCTGCTGGAGTCCGAGTCCCACCCTATGCAGGACATACTGAATGCACTGAGGAGCTCATTTAGCAGTAGACTACATCATCCTAGGTGCGCGACCAAGAGGTTTCTTAGGTCCTTCCTACCTTCGGCTGTCAGACTGTATAACCTAAGCAGGGCTGCTCGCAGAGATAGCAAAAAAAATGTGACAACCTAATAGTATTTTATGCAAAAGACGCAACAGACTTACACAAATGGTCCCCTCCAGTTTACAACTAGGACAATATCAGTCGCTATGGAGGGTGACAATATGTATGGGTACATATTCATACTATGTAGGGCAGGGGTCCCCAAACTTTTTCCTGTGAGGGCCACATAACTTTTGCCTTCTCTGATGGGGGTCGTGGTCAGTTTGTAACAAAAAAAGTGTGACGATCGCAGGGGTGCCTAAACGTAAACATTTATTGTTTTCCAGAAAGCCACACATAACCAAATATTAATAACCCTTTCCGGGATCTTCACAGGAAAAAAGTCAGAAAATAAATAATAACACTATTAATGAAATAAATAACACTATTTATGAAATAAATAATAACCAAATAACCCTCTCTGGGTTCTTCACAGAAAAAAAGTCCATGGAACATTAACTTTCTGTTGTGCCGTGCACAATCTTAACAGGTAAAAGTTCAGTTTAGTTGTCAGAGCAGAATCTCTTATTTAAATGACTCATATGAGCAGTCTCTCAAAGTTCTTGTGTTTCTTCCTTATAATCCTTTTGTAGGTTCCAGTAGGCTTGTAGACACCGCTGTTGAACAGCCTTTTCTTTGCATTGAACAAAAAAATAATTGTTTGTCCACTGCAGGTTAAATACCCTGCATTTTGAATCAATTTTTCTCTTACCTAACCTTTTCGCCATTATTCCGTTTTATTTGACAGGGGTGAGTCTAGGATTTTTTTTTTTTCTGGGGGGGGGGGGGGGGGGGGGGGGGTCAGATAGGGGCACAGACTGCAGAAGGGTGGAATAGAATGTCACGTTCTATGCGTGTATTAGTCTCGATCGCGTGGCCAGACTGAAAAAAAAATCATAACGCTTACCAGTGTGGAGGTAAAAGATAGTCCACAGTGCGGCAGAAGGGAGAGACAGTCCATTCACGTTAGGTCACCAGTGTGGAGGAAAAAATAAGTGCAGGCGGACACAGCAAGCCGAAGTTTAAAGGTGTTTTATTCCTCCATCACGAGGCTCACTCACAGCGCTCTGGCTGTGCACTGTGAGTGAGCCCTGAGTAGTTGTCTAAGGGATTCTAAGTGTGATAGTGAGGCATGTACAGTCAGCTCTTTTATACAGTGATACAGAGAATGCTTGGCACAGAATGCATGGCTGAGCACATGCTCAGCAGGGGAACGAGACGGCACTCGGCCGGCTTTGGAAGCGAGGTGCGGGAAAAGCTCTATGCAGGAGGAGGTGGAGGGGGTGGGGGTAAGCGTCTCTCGTATTGTTCAGGGGGCCGGGCCAAATGTGGAGGCGGGCTGTATCCGGCCCGTGGGCCGTAGTTTGGGGACCACTGATGTAGGGTAACTTAAGGGCCTTTTCCACTAGCACGCTTTAGCGCGACACGGGACGGCTCAGCACGCTTTGTATGCTTTTCCACAAGCCCCAACACGGTTTAACAGCCGCAATTCTCAGCCCCGCTGAAGGGCAGGGTACAGCAGTGCTGAGCTGTGCCGTGTTGTGACGTTAACAGACTGGTCGCCGCTGATTGGTCAGGTCGTAACCGGTGCTGATTGGTCAGGTTGTAACCGCCCCTCTCCTCCTCCTCATCTACCAAATCTTCACGACCTTCTCAATAAAGTTTTTGAAAAAAAAAAAAAAGAATCTTCACGACCGCCTTTACTCAGCACGCAACCACTGTTGGCGGTTCCTTTCAGAGTATTGCTGTGCTATTTTCATTTATTCTCTATCAAAAATGGCTTCGCGTAATAAGGGTGTTCCATGGACCAGTAAAGAGCTGCAGTGTCTGCTGACTGCATTGTCAGACGAACGTATGCAGCGCGAGTTAGACGGAGCTGCCCGGAATGAAAAAATATACCGGGAGGTCTCGACATCGGAGTCCTTTAACGGTGAGTTTTAATTTTTTTTTATTGTGCGTTTTTTCGCAAATATATTCGGTAAGACGCTCAGTTTATTTATGCAATAAAAAAGCTGTTCATTTGTGGATGAATCGCTGCTTAATTGCAGCACACTGCGGACTCAAGCTTTTATTTTAATTATTCATGTGAACAATACGCTGAAATAAGCTTATGTATTCTTGTTAAAAACTATTGTGCTGTATTTTATTGTGTGCATTTTCCTTGTAGAATCATCCCACGTGTCCGCCGCGACAGCCCGTCCGGATTATTCAACCGAGCCTTCCTGACCCACAGCTGGCAGAGACGCCTTCATTCAGCCGAGTCGTGACCCAGTTTGGGAAGCTGGTGTAGAGACTCAGTGGTCGGCGTGTATAAAATGTCAATTAACCTTCATGTTGTGTTGCAAAGTTTTTTTTTTCTTTTAATATTTTGTATATAATAAAATGGAATTGTTTTGGAAAGTGTGGTTTGTCTGTTATAACACTGAATTATAAAACAGTATAATTTCATAGAAATTCCATTGCCTAATCTGATCAAAATGATACTGATCTTCCTGTCAGGGTCAACCATTGTAAAGGTAATGTAATTTTTAACTAGACCAAAAAACAAATGTTTTTGTAAGCTTTCTGTTCTTTTTATTGAAATATCATAAAAAACTAGCCCCACATGATCCAGTTCTAAACTTTGGGTACATTTTTTATGTTAACTTATAAGAAGTTGCACAGTTGGACTTTAAAATGCAGCAGGAGAGACTGATCAAGCTTACAAGTCAATGTAAAAAAGTAAGTATATGTAAATTGAATGTTCTATCGGCATTCCAAATTCAGAGAATTACAATACTTTAGAAGGAGTGTAGCATCATCTAAACGGAAAATAATAATACTGTTGTTCCAAACGTTGACCTGAAGGTGAAAAACATGAATTTTTTTTAATTCAGTACATCCAAAATGCCCTAGGATGTAAAAAATAATAATTTGGTGTAGGCCAGTGTGCCACGTCTCATTATTTAATACGAATAAAAACAAGTTTCAGCTCTTTATTTCTAGGTCATTTGGCAGTTAATTCAAAACAAAAGTGACTTGTGTTGTTGCAGCTTAATTATGAGATAAAATTAATTGTGAGATAAATCCACAGAGCAAGCAAGGCAATAATCCTTGAATCCTTTTTTGTCTCGTGTAAATAAGGACTCAGTCGGGTGCGTAACGTCACGGGAGTGTGGCCCCGCCTCGCTCAGAATCTGCTGCTGCCCCGCTTCTAAAACCTCCTAAACCATCACAGCACAAGCACAACACCAATGGAGACAGAAGCATTCCGAGCCGTACTGAAGTGAACCGAGCCGTACCGAGGTGTGCTGGGCTAGTGGAAAACAGGCTTAAATGGACGGTTATTCTGTATATTCCATCTGGCTACAATGCTCCGCACTGTGTATATATATTTATATATTTATGTGTACATATGTATATTCACTGCTCTTATTTTCTTGTCTTCTAAATTATTGCTCTGAGTGTTGCTATCCCTGTGCTGTTGCAATCCTGGAATTTCCCCAATGTGGGACTAATAAAGGCTTATCTTATCTTATCTTTAAGATTAAAAGAAAGGAACAGAATAATGTAACAAAGGGGAAAAAATCTAACAAGGTCAAATTAAACAATAACTCCTCGGATTATACAGTTCAACATAAGTTATCTGAAATGGGTGATGGCTGAAGCCGCAGTTTATATTGCTCACCCATATTCCATCTAAGAATTCAATAGGAAAATAAAATAAGAGTGATTAAAAATCAGAACAAAGCTATGTGTGCTGCCGAGGTGCATGAACTTGTCGACAGCCTTGAGGGTCTCCCCGTTGACAGTGATGGCTTTGTTCCACGTAAGTCTTCTGCGTTGCGGGTTGGTGCAGGACCTCAGTTTTCTTCGTACTGATTGTGAGCCCAAAGTTGTCACAAGCAGTGGTGAAGCAGTTCATGCTCTGATGCATCTGGGCCTCTGTAGTGGCATTGAGTGCGCAGCTGTCTGGGAACAGGAAGTCACGCACTGAGTCCCCTTCCACCTTGGTTTTGGCTTGGAGCCTTCACAGGTTGAAGAGCCTGCTGTCCATCCTGTACCTGATCCTGATGGCGCTTTCTTCATTGTCGCAGAAGGCATCAGACACCATGGCTGTAAACATCATGCTGAAAAGTGTGGGTGCAAGTACACAGCCCTGCTTGACCCCGTTGGTGACTGAGAATGCTTCGGAGGAGTCTCCATCGTCCAGTACTCAAGCAAGCATGCCATTGTGGAACTGGCGCACCATGCTGATGAACTTGTCCGGGCACCTGAACTTTGCCATGATCTTCCACAGCCCCTCATGACTGACGGTATCAAAAGCCTTGGTTAGATCTACAAATGTTGTGTAGAGGTCCCTGTTCTGCTCTTGACACTTCTCCTGAAGTTGGCATGCGACGAAGATCATGTCAGCAGTTCCACGACCCTCTCTGAAGCCACACTGGTTCTCCGGCACTTGATCGCCTTCCATGTGCTGAATGAGACAGTTGAGAAGGACTCTTGTGAGGATCTTGCCAGCAATGGCAAGAGAGATCCCACTGTGGTTGTCGCAGGACTGCCGGTTTCCTTTTCTCTTGTAGAGATGGACAATGGGGGCATCCTTGAGCTCCTGGGGGATAACTTCCTGTTGCCACATGGTCTAAAGAGCTCTGTGAGTTTCTGTATTGGAACTGGTCCTCCTGCCTTGTAGATTTCAGCTGGGATGGAATCAGAACCTGGCGCTTTGCTGTTCGAAAGGAGTTTGATCGCTTTTTGGACTTCTGATTCCATTAGAGGTTCTGCCAGAGACGTGTTCACCTCCACTTGGGGCATGTGAGTGATGGCTTCTACATTGATGGACGAAGGTCTGTTCAGAATGCTACTGAAATGTTCTGCCCATCTTTCCAGGATTGTGCTCTTGTCGGTGAGGAGAGTGGACCCATCAGCACTGAGCAGTGGTGATGTTCCAGAAGACTGAGGCCCGTAGATGGTCTTAAGGGTATTATAGAAGCATTTGGAGTTGTTGCTGTCAGCATGCTGCTGTATTTCATCTGTCTTTTTGCTGATCCAGAAGCCCTGCATCTCTCTGAGCTTTGCCTGCACCTTTCCTTTGATGAAGTTGAAGGTTGCCTTCTTAGAGGCAGATCTGTTGTCTTGCTTGTATGCTCTGTGGGCTTCGCTCTTTTCATCAAGCAGCTTTTTGGATGTTCTCATCATCTTCATTGAACCAGTCTTGGTGTTGGTGCATGTTCTGGCCCAGATGAGTGAATGAGGTGTCATACAACATGTTTCTGAAAGCTGCCCAGTCTTCTTCTGCTCCGTATGCCCCGAAGTCGAGCTGACTAAGCTTGCTGTCCAGGTCCTCACTGAGGTTCTGTCACACAGAGTGCTGTTCCAGCTTGCTGGCACTGCATTGCTTGTTTGCCTCTTTCCCCTGTGGGTGCCGTTTGGGCTGGATGTGCATGTTGAGCTTTGAGAGAATGAGTCTGTGATCTGTCCAGCAGTCTGCGCCACAAATCGCCTTTGTCACTCTAACATCCTGCCTGTCTCTCCTTCTCACAATGATGTATTTGATCAGATGCCCATGCTTGCTGCATGGATGCATCCAAAAGGTCTTGTTGCGATTAGGCAAGCGGTAGATGGTATGAGTGATCAGAAGGTCATGAGAGGCACACATCTTCAACAGGAGAAGACCGCTGCAGTTGCACGTACCAACTCCATTTCTCCCAAGGACTCCCTCCCATGTCTGGTAGTCTGTACCAACTCTGCTGTTAAAGTCTCCAAGAACAATGAGTTTGTCCTCCTTCAGTATGCCTTGAGTGAGGGTCTCTAAGTCCTCGTAAAACTTGTCTTTGATTTCATCTGGGTTCGTCATGGTGGGGGATTATGTACCGATGAATGTGGCATGGCATTTTCCTCGGAGAGGGAGCCGCAGGGTCATGAGGCAGTTGCTGGTTCCTTTGGGGAGGCTGGTAAGCTTGCTGATCAGATTGGATCTAATCGCGAAATCCACTCCTGCTTCATGGCGTTCTTCACTGCCTCGGCCGCTCCAGAAAAAGGTGTAGCTGGCTTTGACTTCTGTCAGCTGACCTTTGTCTGCAAACCTGGTCTCGTTCAGAGCTGCAATGTGGATGTTGTACCTGCTGAGTTCTCTTGTGACAAGTGCCGTCCGTCTCTCAGGTCTGTCCGCTTTGGAGCTGTCCATGAGTGTTTGCACATTCCAAGTGCCAATGGTGAGTGATGTCACCTTAGTTGATTTCTTCTGAGAATTTTGACCACTAGAGTGGGATCTCCGCCAGCTGCGGCTTGCTGGCCAGGGTGTAGCAAAGCAGGCTATGTTTAGGGCACCTTTTCTAGCCCCTTCCTCAGGCCATGGAGGTGAGCAGAGCAAATCCTAAAGAGGGCTGCTCAGACACCCAGGGGGCTGCCAAACTCCACTGCTGCTTTGGTCCAGTAGAGAGCGACCCTATGCCCTGGGCCATCTGTGTGTGGGATTGTGGTTACAGCTTCCAGTGTATCTGCACTTGGTGCTTCATCATTTGCCCATCGCCACAGGACTTGGGGGGGGGGGGGTGAGAAGGAAATTGGGGTGATGTCTTGACTTGCACACAAATTTGATTTAAGTGAGGGAGAGTTGCGCAGGGTCATCAGCCTCACTCTCGTCCCAGCCTATCTGGATCCAGTGGCAAGACGTAGTCAAGACGGCTGGAAATAGGTTAGGATGCAGTGGATGGCCCGCAGTGTCCTACGTGTCTCACTGTGCCCTAGTTGCACTCCACAACACTTTGCTAGGTCTGCCTTCCTGCCCGTTGAGCCAATCTGGTGGTTTCCTCCGCGCAGTCCACCACGTCCAGTCTACGCATGCGTAGGTAGACAAGCCCTACCTCACCGAGGGTTTCAAACCCGTTGGCTACCCTCACCTGGTTTTGGCCGCCAGTCGAAGCGGTTTACTGGGGTGTGGCCACTGTTGTATGCAAACACCTACTTGAAGCCACAGGTTAGAGTTGAGTGCTAAGTGGGAACCAAAGCAGACCGACCACCCGGAGGTGCGACTGTTGCCCTGTCAGAGGACCTATCCCTCCCTGACACTACATGCATCCATTCATCTAAAGAACAGCAAAAAGATGCTGCAGAAAGTCACAGCACATGCAAATACAGGAACATAGTGCAAAAAATTCAAAAGACAATAGAAATGATGGAGCACATACTGCAGATACATGCTAGCCTAGCCTTAGTTATTTGCTATCAGCCTGCACATCCACCAGTCTCTGAAACACAAAAGTTAAATGGATACAATCTGACAACTTGTCAATGTGGATCTTACTGTGACTCACTTCCATTGTGTTGTGAGTATTGGCAGCACATTTTTTTAGCTTATTCTGAAAGCTGAAAGGAGGTAATGCAATAGCATGGCATCCATTGTCTGTCCATCTGTATTTCACAGGAATCTCTACTTCTAGGCATTTGCCCCAATGGTCACCAAACTCACACACAATGACCCATAGGTGCATCTGCATCCAGGTTGTGCTCAAGGTCAAGATCAGGAAAACTAGGCACTGAAGAAAAACCAATATTCCTCCTCGGCAGTTGCCCTAATTCTCATCAAATTCATGCACAATGACCATCATGTGGGTCTGCACAAAGGGTGTGCCCAAGGTCAGAGTCAAAGACATTTGGGACAGCATCAAATTTCATCAGGCCGGAATGAGCAGCATTGTCATTGACTGTCTGGCTTATTTGTGATGGCTGTGACTGTTTGCAACACCTGTGCGTTGCATTTAGATTATGTTTTCTACCTTTAATTTTGTGTATTATAAATATAACTGGAACCACACCAACAATGCAATATTGATTTATTCTCACATTCCAGCATTTCAAGGTAGAGGTGGATTCAAAAGATCGATACAACGATATTGATCAATCCATGTTTGACTGAGCCGATATCGATCCACAAAATCCGTAGATCGATGTTTTAATATAATGCTTTTACATCTATGAATGTCTGCTGAGTCTGATCGGGTCGAAACCGGGTCAGTGATCCAGGAACCGCAGCCAAGAACCAGAAACACCAGGACCGCTAACAGAGCTAACAGCAAACAAGCTAATGGATATGCTAGTTCTTCTTCTGTGGTGTTAAAACGGTTCTCATGCGGCAAGAGTTCCCTGCTGCACCTGCGCACGTCTTTACTTCCGTGTTTACATGAGCAGAGTTTGACGTGCATGTCTCTTAATTTATCAACAAAAGTCATCGTAAAGACTGTCCTCAACAGTTTCAGAATATTTTTCATAAAGCGGGGACAAACGGTTTTGCACTACGTGCAGCGCTGTGTTGCAACATAAAGTCGACAGTTGATAAACTGAAAACGCATGGAAACTGGCTGAAACCCAAAAAGAGAGAGGGAGACTAAATCGTGCCAAATGGCACAGTTTGGAAAAATGTCTGTAACTTTTGAATGATTCAATATAGAAGCTTCATCTTGGGCTCTAATGAAAGGTGACTCAGGGCTCTGTGTGTGTGTGGGGGGGGGGTTGTCCCCCCCCTTCGCTACAGAGGACGGACATCGCCCGTTGCGCCACGGTCCGTCATGCAGCGATGACGCACAGCTGTAATTTACCGATCGGTCAAAAGTCATTTTGATTACAATTTTCAGGGATAAAGAATAATTTAGCTTAGAACACTTACCTCTTCACAGCAGAAGCGGAGCTGGCGAACTTCTTCTTCATTGTCAGACGAACGCGACGCTGGTCTCACGACCCGATCAACACATAATTCCATTATTGCGGTTTTGCGCTTCTATGATTGCGTTTTTTGGCGAAAGATTTTTCAAAACAAATAACAGTAGTAATTAAAAATAGACTGGCGAACGCATGTGTGTCACTCAGCCTTTGTCGTCGGCCTCCGTTGGTCTATGATGACCATGGAAGAGAATCCTAACGTCTACTCTGCTGGGACAAAAACAAAAAAAGCAGCGCCTGTGGCCGAACATGCCGATGCGCGAATGGCAGTCCCTGTCACACAGGTTGCACTTGTGGATGGTCTCTGTGCTGCTGGGTCTGTGGGGTTCTTCCTGCAGGTCCTTTTTTTCATCTGCTGCAGCAGTCAGTCTCTCTTCACCCAGCCTTACACAAAAAAGCTCGCGAACTTCTGTGCTTCAATTGGCTCGCTGCATTCACAGCATTGGTAGGCGGGTCCTTCTTGCTAGGTTTTCAGTCATTGGTTCTTCAAGGTTTCAGAAACCCAATTCAAGGCTCTTATTAGTCGAATGAGAGGTCAATCATATCTGATCTGTTCGCGGCTGTGTCTGTAGTGGAAGAACTTTTTTTTTTTTTTCAGTGCGCGCTTGGAGGCAGCGCCCTCATGCATCCTAGAGCGCACGAGAGCGCCCTCGTGGACGCAGAGACTTGCCCGCCCGCAGTACAACGGAGTGCAAGAGGTTAATCCATGTGGCTCCAATCTATAAAATTACTCTTCATCTTAAAAAAAATTGTTTCACCAAAAAAAGTCTGGTCCAGAACTGTTTCCTTCATCTAGGGACCACCAGTTTAAAAACACATTCCATGGTAAAAGGGGCCGACAAAATCCCACTTCATGCCAGGAACGGATTCTCTTACAAGTCATAAAGCCCGAAGCTTCCTTCCCTAACCACACATGTTTATGCTGAGAACACGCTTTGAGACATTCCAGAGATCCTTGACTGCATCCCACAGGTCGGTAGGAATTATCCACAGCTCAGCATTGCCCCCTTCTGTCAACTCAAAGACATGTTGGAAATATTCTCTTTTCCATAACCTCCGTTCTTTTTGTAGAGTAACTAAGATTTTTTTTCAGATAATCAACTTGTCAGTTTCTTCATAAAACTGCATCCAATTTTATGCATATTTTTGGTTACAGTAATTTCACAGTCTCCCATTGCATCACAGTTGCAAATTCAAAATCTGGTCTTCTTTTGTTTTCACAAAGGTTTAAATATAAGATAAGATAAGATAAGATAAGATAAGCCTTTATTAGTCCCACAATGGGGAAATTCCAGGATTGCAACAGCACAGGGATAGCAATAGGGGTGGGTTCAAAAGATCAATATATCGATATGGATCGAGCCACGTTTGACTGAGCCGATATCGATCCACAAAATCCGCGGATCGATCTTTTAATATAATATTAATATATTTTAATATAATATTTTTACGTTTGTGAACGTCTGCTGAGTATAATCGGGTCGAAACGGGTCAGTGAGCCAGGAACAATGGCCGAGAACCATAAACAACCGACGCGCTAACGGAGCTAGCAAGCTAACGATATGCTAGTTCTTCTTCTGTGGTGTTAAAACGGTTCTCATCCGACAAGAGTTCCCTGCCGCACGTGCACATGTCTTTTGTGTTTACACGAGCGGATTTAATAACGTGCATTTCTTAATTTAGCAACAAAAGTCACCAAAAAGACTGTTCTCAACAGCTTCTGAATATTTTTCTTAAATAAAACTTCTGTGTTCCCTGCCGCACGTGCACATGCCTTTATTTTTCATGAAGCGGGGATAAACGGGTTTTTACTCCGTGCAGCGCTGTGTTGGAACATAAAGTTGACGACTGATAAAGGGAAAATGCGCGGAGATTGAAACCCGTGAAGCAGAGGGAGACTTGGAGCTGCTGAGACTGTAAGTATATCATTTGTTTGTTTTAACATTTATGTCGTCAATTAATAATTTATCTGGCATGATGATGGTTTCTTTTAGAAACTATGGACACAGAGAGAACTGGTGGTTAAGCGCTGTGAATAAATGCAGAATTAAGGTATATTTTATGAGATTATGGACTTCTACCACTTAAGTAAGAGATGTGAAGAGAATAAATCACAATAAAATTAATAAAGGCTGCAGTACAACAAGCTATTTTTACTCAGTAGAACTAAATTGAAATGAACAAACCTCAGGAAATGAATTGAAACCCTTTTCAAACATTGAAAGTTAATTTGTAGTTAATATATATATACGAGGGTCATTCAATAAATAAGGTGAATTTTTGGTATAAGGACTTCTAATACAGATTTAAGCTTACTTTTTTATTTATTTTTTTTTTGTTTTACTTCTTTTTCACATGGATTTACTTTCTTTTGCAGATTCAAGAAAAACCTCCAAGTCCGAGTTCATGGTCCTCAGCCGGAAAAAGGTAGATTGTCCTCTCCGGGTTGGGGACAGGCTCCTGCCCCAAGTGGAGGAGTTTAAGTATCTTGGGGTCTTGTTCACGAGTGAGGGGAAAATGGAGCGAGAGATCGACAGTCGGATTGGAGCAGCATCTGCAGTGATGCGGATGTTGTACTGGTCTGTTGTGGTGAAGAGGGAGCTTAGTTCTAGGGCAAAGCTGTCAATTTACCAGTCAATCTATGTTCCTACTCTCACCTATGGTCACAAGCTTTGGGTAATGACCGAAAGAACGAGATCGCGGATACAAGCGGCTGAAATGAGCTTTCTCCGTAGGATTGCTGGACTCACCCTCAGAGATAGGGTGAGGAGCTCAGTCATCCGGGAGAGGCTCAGAGTAGATCCGCTGCTCCTCCACATTGAAAGGAGTCAGTTGAGGTGGTATGGGCACCTGATCAGGATGCCTCCTGGACGCCTCCCACTTGAGGTGTTTCAGGCACGTCCCACTGGGAGGAGACCCCGGGGCAGACCCAGGACTCGGTGGAGAGACTATGTCTCCCAGCTGGTCTGGGAACGCCTTGGTATCCCCTCTGAAGAGCTGGAGCAGGTGGCTGGGGAGAGGGAAGTCTGGGCTTCTCTGCTTGAACTGCTGCCTCCGTGACCCGGACCTCCGGAAAAGCGGTAGAAGATGGATGGATGGATGGATTCAAGAAAAACTTTGAGAGTTTTGGCGATTAACAAAGATGGCCAACCAAGAAGCATGCTCCAGGATTGAACAGCGGTCAGTTATCAAGTTTTTGGTTGCTGAAGGGTGCAAACCAGTTGAAATTCATAGGAGAATGTCAACTGTGTATGGTGCCACATGTTTCAGCCGAAAAAATGTCTACAAGTGGGCTAAATTGTTTAAAGAAGGACGGAGAAGTGTTGAGGATGAAGACAGGCCTGGGAGGCCTACAGAAGTGAGGTCTCCTGAGGTGATCGAATCAGTCAATGACCTCATTCAGTCTGACAGAAGAAGAACAGTGGATGACATTGCAAGGACTTTGAGCTTATCTGTTGGGACAGCACACAAAATTGTCCATGATGACCTTGGCTACTCGAAGGTCAGCTGCCGGTGGGTGCCAAAGATACTTACTGCAGAGCACAAACAGAGGAGGGTCGAGTTGTCCCAGCAGTGTCTCTCCCGCTATGAGAAGGATGGTGATGAGTTGCCCCTTCAGACTTTCACCTGTTTGGTCCCTTGAAAGCGTTCACGAGAGGCACGAAGTTTGAAAGTGACGATGAAAAGAGACAAATTCCTAGTTTGTGTACTACATGAACAATGGCAATAAATCTGATTCTGATTCTGATTCTGAAGTCAAAAGTGTTGTGAGCGACTGGCTGAGACATCAGTCCAAAGATTTTTACGCTGAGGGAATACGGAAGCTTGTGCACAGATGGAAAAAGTGTGTGACATTGCTGGGAGACTACGTTGAAAAATAAAAAAAAAAGTAAGCTTCTATCTGTATTAGAAGTCCTTATACCGAAAAATTCACCTTATTTATTGAATGACCCTCGTATATAAAAACCTAAATTTTTAAACCCTACTGTGGTGTGGCAATCTAAAAAATATGAATGTTAATTTTACTGTGAAATCTATTCCTTTTATCTGCCTTCAGATGTGTGAAGACTGGAAGCTCCATCCTCACTGAGACCTTCTGAAGGTCAGAGGTCGTCAGTGGAGGAACCATCCCTGCTTCATGTGGATTTCAGTACAGAAGAAGACCTTCAAATTCAAGATTCAAGGAGGTGCTGCCATCATTTTCTCCACACTAACATGCATTCAATGCAATTTAGTTGTTGTAATGACAAATTCTTTTATTTCTTTTTTTTAAGTTCTCAGCAAGAATACAATGTTGGTCTTTTTTTTTTTTTTTTTACAATTTTACTGAGCATTTAATTCTAAATAAATCACTAACAGGAAATTTTTGGCAATCCTGTGCTTTTCTTGTGGTGTTACATAGAACAGCATCACTGTAAACTATGGAAAAAGCAGCTGCTTTAAAATTTGTGCTTCCTCACACAACTTTGAGTGCAAAAAAACTCTAAAAGTGCCATAACTTTTTGGAAAAGCTCCAACAAATTCAGGCTTTTGGGGCCACAACAATCACAAAAACAGCTGACAGAATCCTGGGGGGACTGAAATACAGTGAGATTATGTATGCATGGTTCATGCATTGAATTTGTTTCCTGACTCTGGGTGGTGAACTTGACACGACACACCCTTTGCACTAAAGAAAGCACCTGTGAGCACTTTATGAAATGATAAGTTAAATAATAAAAAGTGCATTATTGTAACTGATTGTGGGTCAGTTCTATATGTGATAATTTATGTATTAACAAAGTTAGATGATTCTTGATACAATTTGCAGCATTAGGTCTCAAAGATTTTTGTTTCATGAGGAGTAAAATGGCTATTAAAATGGTAATTCCCCAGATCGAATCGGGATCGAATCGGAATCGAATCGATTCAGAATCAGAATCAGATTTATTGCCATTGTTCATGTAGTACACAAACTAGGAATTTGTCTCGGTGCAATGCTGCAACATTAAACATGATAAAATAAAAGAAATAAACTATACATGCAATAAAGTGTAGAATAAGAATGAGTAATACTAGTCAGCAGTTTTAAATATATTAGCCAGCAGCAGATATTGTGGAGAACCATATAGTGCAGTCGGTAATGCAAAAAGAAAACAGTGATGATTGACATGAGTCTGGTTGAGCTGCTGTACATAGTGCACGAGAGTCAATAAGTCACTTAGTGTTCAGCAGTCTGATGGCAGAGGGGAAGAAGCTGTTCATGTGACGGGAGGTTTTAGTCTGAATGGACCGAAGTCTTCTACCTGAGGGGAGGGGGGCAAACAGTACGTGACCAGGGTGTGAAGGATCGGCTATGATCCGGCCAGCACGCCTCCGGGTCCTGGAGATGTACAGATCCTGGAGAGATGGGAGCTTGCAGCCGATCACCTTCTCAGCAGTGCGCACGACGCGCTGCAGCCTTAGTCTGTCCCTGGCAGTGGCTCCTGCGTACCACACGGTTATGGAGGTGGTGAGGATGGACTCGATGATGGCTGTGTAGAACTGCACTAACATCTTGGTGGGTAGCTTGAGCTTCCTCAGCTGCCGCAGGAAGAACATCCTCTGCTGGGCCTTTTTGATGAGGGAGCTGATGGTCGGCTCCCACTTGAGGTCCCTGGTGATGGTAGTGCCTAGGAAGCGGAAGGAATCTGCAGTGGTGATGGGAGAGCCTGTGAGGGTGAGGGGGGGCAGAGGGGTTGTGACTTTCCTGAAGTCCACAATCATCTCCACTGTCTTCAGAGCGTTCAGCTGCAGGTTGTTGTTGTTGCACCAGGACGCCAGCTGGGCCACCTCTCTCCTGTAGGCGGACTCGTCGCCGTTGGAGATGAGCCCGATGAGGGTGGTGTCGTCCGCAAACTTGATCAGCTTGACAGACTGGTGGCTGGAGGTGCAGGAGTTGGTATAAAGGGAGAAGAGTAGGGGGGAAAGTACACAGCCCTGGGGTGATCCGGTGCTGATGCTAACAGAGTCTGAGACAGTCTTTCCCAGCCGCACATGCTGCCTCCGGTCCGTCAGGAAGTCGGTGATCCACCTGCAGAGGGAGTCAGGCACGTTGAGCAGGGACAGCTTGTCCCTGCTCCGCTCTTGAGCAGAGCGGGGCGGATGGTGTTGAATGCAGAGCTGAAGTCCACAAACAGGATCCTGGCGTAGGTTCCCGGGGAGTCCAGGTGCTGCAGGATGGAGTGGAGGGCCAGGTTGACTGCGTCGTCTACAGACCTGTTGGCTCGGTAAGCAAACTGCAGCGGGTCCAGGAGGGGAGTGGTGATGGACTTGAGGTGGGGCAGGACCAGGCGCTCAAAGGACTTCATGACTACAGAGGTGAGCGCTACAGGTCTGTAGTCGTTAAGTCCAGTGATCCGTGGCTTCTTGGGGACAGGGATGATGGTGGAGGATTTGAGGCAGGTCGGCACGTGGGATAGCTTATGGGAGGTGTTAAAAATGTCTGTGAAGACAGGAGCCAGCTCTTTCACACAGTGTCTCAGGGTGGAGGGAGACATGCCGTCCGGACCGGGGGCCTTGCGCGGGTTCAGTCTGGAGAACTGTCTGAGCACGTCCTGCTCACTGATGACAAGGGCATGGGGGGAGGAGGAGGGGGCCACCTTTGATGAAGTGGGGGCCGTGGAGGCTGTGGAGCTGGAGGGAGGGGGGGAGTTGGACACAGCTGACGAGGTGTCAAAACGGGCATAGTGTTGATTCAGAATCTCAAGAATCGGAATCGAATCAATTCTGGAAATTAGGGATCGTTCCCAGCCCTAGATAGCAACACTCAGAGCAACAATCAGAAGGCAAGAAAAAACAAGAGCAGCTAGTATACATATGTACATATTACTATAAATATATATATATATATATATATATGTATACAGTATATATATATATATACAGTATATATATATAGACACACAGTGCAGAGCATTGTGATTGGTGGATGTGCAGCAGAAAGTCTAAGCTCTCTCTCCGCAGATGCGGCGGGCCAGCTGGATGTCTTTGGGCATGATGGTGACCCTCTTGGCGTGGATGGTGCACAGGTTGGTGTCCTCGAAGAGACCCACCAGGTAGGCCTCGCTGGCCTCCTGCAGAGCCATGACGGCGAAGCTCTGGAAGCGCAGGTTGGTCTTGAAGTCCTGAGTGATCTCCCTCACCAGGTGCTGGAAGGGCAGCTTACGGATGAGCAGCTCCGTGAATTTCTGGTAGCGACGGATCTCTCTCAGAGCCACGGTACCGGGCCTGTAACGGTGAGGCTTCTTCACTCCGCCGGTGGCCGGAGCGCTTTTCCGAGCAGCCTTGGTGGCTATAGACTATATAGACTTTATGCTCAGGAATCCATTAACAGTTAATGTGATATTTGATATCTGTTGATCATTTCACCTGCCTACAAATCAACTGAATGTAATGTCATTTAACCTGAGTTTGATTATTAAAACTTGTTCATGATATAGAGAAGTTTCTGCTTGATTTCTTTTTGTGTGTGTGTTTTTCTGTGTCACGACAGTAGAATTCACGAATATTGAGACTGGTTAGTGAAAGAGTTCAAGGAGTATTTATTAATAAATTGTCCAAGTTGGACTGGTGCCCCTTATGAGTGTTTTCTTCTCTGTTTTGTGAGAGTTTGTGGTGAAGGAGTAAACCTCCGTCCCCACACACACACCTCTAATTGTAAAATAAATAATCCTTGTACCTTATCACACTTATAATCAATTCTTAAGCACTACACACTTACGTAATTGAGAGATTTGAAGATAATAATGAATCACAACAAAATGAAAATGGCAGAATTAATAAAGGCTGCAGTACGAGCCATTTTTACTTAATAGAACTAAACTGAAATGAACAAATCTTCCTTGGAAATGAATTGAAACCCTTTTCAAAAATTTAAAGTTAATTTGTAGTTAAAATATACACAACAAAAAATAAAAGAAACTACATCATTAAACCCTACTGTGGTGTTGGGATTTAAAAATATGATTGTTAATTTTATTGTGAAATCTATTCTTTTCACCTCCCCTTCACATCTATGAAGACTGCATTTCCACGCCAAGGTCCATCCTGCACTGAGACGTTCTGAAGGGAAGAGGTTGTCAGTGGAGGAGCCATCCCTGCTTCGTTGTGGATTTCAGCACAGAAGAAGACATCAAATTTTTCAGGGTCTTAGTTTGTAAATTCAAGATTCAGGAAGGTGCTGCCATAATTTTCTTCATACTCCAATACGCATTCAATGCAATTTAGTTGTTGTAATGACTAATTCTTTTATTTCTTTTTTTAATTTAAGTTCTCAGCAAGAATTCAATGTTCATCATTTTTTGACAGTTTTACTGAGCATTTAATTCTACATAAATCATTGTTAAACAGGGAATTTTTGGCAATCCTGTGCTTTCTTGTGGTGTTACATAGAATAGCATCAAGAGTGTAAACAATAGAAAAATCAGCTACTGTAAAATCTGTACTTCCTCACACAACTTTCAGTGAAAAAAACCTCTAAAAATGTCAAGTTTTTGGAAAAGCTCCCACATATTCAGGCATTTTGGGCCACAACAATTACAAAAACAGCCGGAGAAATCCTGGAGGGACTGAAATACAGTGAGATAATGTAGACATGCTTCATGCATTGAATTTGTTTACCTACTCTGGGTTGTTGAATGAATGAATGAATGAATGAATGAATTTATTTCGGATAGTACAGTACAGGTTAAAAGAAACTGTATAATATAACAACAAGGTCAAATTAGACAAAGACTCCTCCTACTATACAATTCCACGTAAGTTATCCGAAATGGGTGATGGCTGAAGCCGCAGCTTATATTGCCCACCCATATTCCATCCAAGAATTCAAAAGAGAAAAAAGAGAAAAACAAGACAAGAGTGATTACAATTTAAAACAAAGCTAAGACAAAATGTGACTGAGAGAAAAAAGAAAACTAAGCTAGGCTAAGTTAAGCGGTTACTATTCAAAAACAAATCTAAGACAAAATGTCACAAAGAAAAAAAAAAGAAAAAAAAAAACTAAGCTACAACACAACACAGGCTGGAAATGTCAATCCTTATGTGAGTTTACATGTCGTCTTGTAAATATGTTTGGAGTATTTCTTCCTTTAGTTTTTGTTTAAATTGTCCAAGCGTTGTACATGATTTTAATTCAGGTCCAAAATCGTTCCATAATCTGACTCCTTGCACTGAAATACAGTGTTGCTTGGTGGTTGTTCTCACAGTAGGCTTTTGAAATATACATGTTCCTCTGAAGTGATATCGTTTCTCCCTTGTTTGGAACAACTTTTGGATATTTGCGGGCAGTGATAAATTCTTCACTTTAAACATTATTATTGCGGTTTTAAAGTCAAATAGATCTTTCAACTTGAGAGTTTTTTGTTTAAGAAAAAGTGGGTTTGTTGGTTCCCTGTAAGCTGCTTTGTTTATTGTTCTAATAGCTCTCTTTTGAAGCATAAAGAGTGGATATATGTTTGTTTTATATGTATTTCCCCATACTTCATTACAATATGTCATGTATGGGAGTATTAATGAATGATACAAGGTGTATAGTGTGGGTTGATTCAGCAAATATTTCACTCTGTGTAATATTGCAATTGATTTGGATACTTTACCTTTAATATAATTAATATGTGGCTTCCAACACAGTTTGTTATCAATTATTACTCCAAGAAATTTAGTTTCAGATACCCTTTCAATCTCTACACCATTTACACTGAGTCTGGGTACTGGGTTGTTGTGATGGTTGTTAAAGACTATAAATTTTGTCTTACTTAAATTGAGCGTTAATTTGTTTGAATCAAACCACAGTTTAAGCTTTCCTAATTCCTTTCCGAGTGTATCCAGAAGTTGTTCCAAATTGTTTCCACTGCATAGCAGATTAGTGTCATCGGCAAACAGTATTAAGTCCATTTTTTCTGAAACTTTACATATATCGTTTATATACATATTGAATAATAATGGTCCCAAAACTGAACCCTGTGGGACTCCACAGGTGACCTTCAGTAACTCTGAGTTTTTGTTGCTAACACATACATACTGATATCTATTCTTTAAGTAACTACTTAACCAGGACAGTGCTACCCCTCTAATACCACAATTTTGTAGTTTCTTTAATAATAAATTGTGATCTACTGTATCAAATGCTTTTTTAAGATCTAGGAATACTCCAACTGAATACTCTTTATTTTCAATGGCTGTTGATATTTTTTCTGTAAATTCCATTAGGGCATATGCAGTTGTCCTCTTGTGTCTGAACCCATATTGCTGCTCACACAATAAATCATTCTTCAGTATGAAGTTGTCAATTCTCTCATAGAATATTTTTTCAAGTATCTTGGAAAATTGCGGCAATAGTGAAATTGGTCTATAGTTTGAGAGTTCCCCTCTGTCGCCCCTCTTGTATATCGGAATTACTTTAGCTATTTTCATTGCATTGGGAAATATACCTGATTGGAGAGACAGGTTACAGATATACATCAGTGGTTTTACTATGCATTCGATAACAGTTTTGACTAATAGCATGTCAATACCATCACAGTCCGTAGATGTTTTACTTTTGAACGATTTAACAGTTTCAATGACCTCTCTTTCGTCTGTGTTCTTTATGAAGATGGAGTCTTTTACAGCAGTGTTATTGCATATTGTATCACCTGTAGGCACCGTAGTGGGTATTTCTCGGGCCAGATTAGGTCCAATGTTAACAAAAAAATTATTAAATTCATCTGCAGGTGAAGCTATATTCACACTCTGAGTCGTTTTATTATTTTTTGGAATATTAGTTGGGTTGCTTGTATTTCTGCTTTTATTTCCAAGGATACTGTTGAGTATTGTCCATGTATTTTTAATATTGTCTTTGTTTTTCTCCAGTTCTTTACTGTAATAGTCTCTTTTACTACATCTTATTATATATGTCAACTTATTTTTGTATGTTTTATACCGCTGCTCTGCTTCTTTTGTCCTTTTCTTTAGGAAAGCTTTATATAATAATTTTTTCTTTTTACACGCCTTTTGTAGTCCTTTGGTTAACCATGGCTTATCAGCAAATTTGTGTTTAAGCTTTTTTTTTACTAATGGGCAGTTTTTTTCATAAAGAGTGGTTGTTAACTTGACACTACACACCCTTTGTACTAAAGAAAGCACTTGTGAGCACTTTGTGAAATTATAAGTTAAATAATAAAAAGTGCATTATTGTAAGTGATTTCAGGTCAGTTCTTTGTGACAATTTATGTATTAACAAACACCTGTAGTTAATGATAAATCTGGCATACTTACATTTGTATTAACGTTCATTAGTATGTAATGTCCCTTTCAAATAAACATTAAACTTAAACTAAAAATTTCATGCATTAAGAATATTATGTTGCACATACAGTGTTGTGCAACGTTTTGTTTTGCCATCAGAGATTCAATGCTTGTAACTACATCATATGGAATAAACACAACTCATTATTTCCATAATGTGGCCACATGATGTCCCTATTGAGCGGGACATACAAGGAGGCAGTGAAGACAGTATCTGCCATCAGGCTTCACAATGACTCTAACAAAATGGAAATTACAGACATGAACACTCAAGAGACCATGTTAAAGTCTGGGATCACTTCTAATTTCTTTCAGCTAGTATTCCAAGAGATTAAAACATTTCCTCTACAGTTATGCAGTTCTTCACCATTGTGGGTAAGTGGTCTTTATTAAGTAAATTGATTTATTTTCACGCAGCTGCAGCTGCATTCTCACTTGAGAATGCAGCTGAGTTTCATTTTCATTCTCATTTCAAAATGAGTTTCATTTTCTTCGATTTTTGACACCATGATTTTCCAGTGCTGTTGGAAAAAGTGTCCTAGTTTTTCTGCAACATATTGTGAATATTTCAGAACCAAGCTATGAATCTTTTCTCCTATTGCCTCACTGCATGTCTCCTGACGGAGGGTGAAATAACAGATCCGCCTCCTTGTGTGTTTGTAACTTCCCCTGAAGTTAACTTCTGCTCTAAAGCATTACTACATAACTGGATGATGTGCAGTATGTTTGTCTGCTGATCGTTTGTGTTGTGGGTAGAACTAGTTGTTAAAAATGAAAACTTACAGCAGGCCATCTTTTCTACTGCTGAAGCTGATCTGGATCACAGGGATCCCAGGTACGATTTAAGTTTCACCCTTTCGTTTGTATAAGTCACGATTTACAAACATCATTTGGAATTTTATGAGGGGTGGAGGGTGTGAGAAATTATGCAAAGAGGGTGGGGGGGTAGTAATTTCAAAAAAATATTTCCTTTTTGGTTTCTCCTGTCTTATACAAATTACTTTATTTTTGGCAGTTCTTGAGGCACAAAAAGTCAGTGTTTCTCTGGAAGTGATTGGATATCTCAGGGAGGAAGTCAGATTGCCCTGTGAGCTCATCCAGGGACCATCTCACACCAAAATCACCCAGGTTCAGTGGGCTCTTCAGCAGTCGGGAGACAGCCCACTATCCATTATTGTTTTAAATAACGAATTTGGGGAGAATGTTCTTGAATCCATGCTGAAAGGAAGAGTGAACTTTGAAGAGCATTCCTTGATAATTAGCAATGTGGAAATGACAGATGCAGGTTCATATACTTGCTCGTTCTCCACCTTTCCCCTAGGTTCTTTTAAAGGAACCACCAAACTTGTTGTTCAAGGTGAGTATTTAAAAGTTTTAAGCTTGGATGAGCCCCTTTAAGACTGATTATGAGGCCATACAGATAATTATAACACGTGAAAATATATTAGTTATACATTGAGTTTGTTTGGTGAAAGCTCTGATTCCAGGATAACAGTATTTTGATGCTCCTAATGAATGGCAGAGCTTCATCATGCAGTTATGCACAACAGTTTTCCCTCTGCAATTACTTGCTACTTCCTAATGCACATCAAATAAACTTGTGCAGAATACAGTAGCATCATTAGGTTAACATGGGATGATTTTAAGTGACACTAAGTTAAGCACAAGGTTTATCAACCTTGTTTCTTTTTCTCAGCTCAAAGGACATTATCAGCTGGTCCGGTTGCTGCAATAGTGATTGTTGCTGTGCTGCTGTTAATAACCATAACAGCTATAATCTACCTCATCCTCATCAGAAGGTGGGTGTCAGTCTGCTATATGTGTGTGTGCACCATACTGCAGTCCTACAGTTTTGGGGGGGGGGCAAAAGTCCCGTCCCTTCCAGTGAGAATCTTAGCATCTTCAACTCCTGTCTTTTAGTCAATGCCACCCTCTCCAAACCATACATCGCAGGTCTTGTAAATCTTCCCTTTCACTCTAGCTGCTACACTTCTGTCACAAATCACCCCTGACACTTATGTTCACCCACTTCACCCTGCCTGCACTCTCTTCTTCACCTCTCTTATGCATTTTCTTTTGCTTTGGGTGGTTGACCTCAGGTATTTAAACTCATCTAATTTTTCTACCTCTACTCCTTGCATCTTCACCATTACACCTGCCTCCCTCTCATTAACACACATGTATTCTGTCTTGCTTCTACTGACTTTCATTCCGCTTCTCTCCAGAGCATACCTGCACCTCTCCGGGTTCTCTTCCGCCTGATCACTAAATGTTTGTTTAATTTATGGAAATAAAAGTTTTACATTTTAAATTTCAAAGAAAAAAAGGCAAAACTATTATGACAAAGTTAAAAATTCATGAGTAAAATGTTCCAAATACTCATGAACAAAAAGATGCACACTTGCCAGAAAACAGGTGCAAATTTAAGAGGGGGAAGAGGGGAAGAGCTATTAATTACTGAAGAGCAAAGTTATACTTGTAGCTGTGTAGTTATTTTTTTGTCTCCAATATGTTTTGCAGCTTCATGTAGATTTTTGTCATTATGAATGAATGAATGAATGAATCTTTATTTCGGGTAGATTAAAAGTAAAGCTTAAAAAAAGAAACAGAACAGTATAACAAAGGGGAAAAAAATCCAACAAGGTCAAATTAAACAATAACTCCTCTGATTATACAGTTCAACATAAGTTATCCGAAATGGGTGATGGCTGAAGCCGCAGCTTATATTGCCCACTCATATTCCATCCAAGAAATCAAAAGAAAAACAAAACAAGAACAATTACAATTCAGAACAAAGCTAAGACAAAATGTGACAAAAAAACTAAGCAACAACACAACACAGACTGGATATGACAATCCTTATGTGATTTTACATGTCATCTTGTATATATGTTTGGAGTATTTCTTCCTTTAGTTTTTGTTTAAATTGTCCAAGTGTTATACATGATTTTAATTCAGGTCCAAAATCGTTCCATAATCTTACTCCTTGCACTGAAACACAGTGTTGCTTGGTGGTAGTTCTCACTGAAATATACATGTTCGTCTGAAATGATATTGTTTCTCCCTTATTTGGAAGAACTTTTGGATATTTGCGGGCAGTGATAGATTCTTCACTATTTATTTATTTAGCGAATGCAAAGTCCTTAAGCCAAGCAGTTGCCTCCTGGTTTGCTGTATGGAGGGTGTGTAATCCTCCTTCCAGTCTCTGGAGCGGGCAAGCCTCTATGATGTGTTCCATAGTTTGCTCCTCTCCACATGCGCACAGTGGGCTAGGGCCACTGCCCCATCTGTGAAGGCTGGCCAAGCAGGGGCCATGTCCAGTCCTGAAGCGATTGAGTGTAGACCACTGTCTCCTTGGGAGGTTGGTGCCCGGGACCTGTTGGTTGGGGTTTATCACCAGCTGTTTGTTTGGGACCTCCTTGGTTTCCCATTCCTCTTGCCAAGCTGTCTGGATGGTAAAGTCAGCTGGGGGAGGGTTTTTCCAAATCGGCCGTCTGGATGAAAGTCGGGCAGTGGGTGGGGTGTAGATATCTGCATGGATTGGTAAGTGAGGAAAATCTTTAACTTTTTGGAGCATCCTTTGAGTTAATGCTGCTCGCCGGATGTGTGGAGGGGCTATGTTTGACAGTACAGAGAGCCAGGGGAGTGGTGTTGAGCGGATTGTTCCAGTTATAGTTCTCATGGTTGAGTTGAGCTGGGTGTCTACATGGTGTGTGTAAGATGACCTGGACCAGACAGGGGCACAATATTCTGCTACAGAGTATGAAAGGGCCAGTGCTGAGGTGCGCAGGGTGGAGACTGCCGCCCCCCATTTTGCACCAGCGAGCTTGCAGAGCAGGTTGTTTCGTACTTTCACCTTAGCAGCCGTCCCCTTTAGATGTTCCTTGAAGGATAAGGTCCTATCAAGGGTCACTCCAAGATAAGTTGGATTTGGGGCATGCTTAAGCTTGAGTCCGCTCAGGTGGATGTTTAGTTCTCTGGCAGCTTTTGCATTGTGGAGATGAAATACACTGGAGACGGTTTTTGCTGGGCTTGGTTTTAGGCGCCAGATTTTGCAGAACTGGTCCAGTTTAGCAAGATCTTCCGTGAGCACCCGTTCCAGTGGTTCAAAGTCTGGTGCTTGGAATGCCAAACAGATGTCGTCTGCATAGATGAATTTGCGGGATTTTGTAGTAGGCAGGTCGTTTATGTAGAGGTTGAACAGAGTTGGAGCTAGAACTGAGCCTTGTGGGAGTCCGTTTTTCTGCATTCTCCATGCACTTGTGTTCTGACTGAGGTGGACTCTTCACCGACTGAGGTGGAATCTTCGGATTCTTCACTTTAAACATTATTACTGCAGTTTTAAAGTCAACCAGATCTTTCAACTTGAGAGCTTTTAATTTAAGAAAACGTGGGTTTGTTGGTTCCCTGTAAGCAGCTTTGTTTATTATTCTAATAGCTCTCTTCTGAAGCATAAAGACTGGATGTATGTTTGTTTTATATGCATTTCCCCATACTTCAGTACAATATGTCATGTATGGGAGTATTAATGAATGATACAAAGTATATAATGTGGGTTGATTCAGCAAATATTTCACTCTGTGTAGTATTGCAATTGATTTAGATATTTTACCTTTAATATAATTAATATGTGACTTCCAACACAGTTTATTATCAATTATTACTCCAAGAAATTTAGTTTCGGATACCCTTTCAATCTCTACACCATTTATACTGAGTTTAGATACTAAGTTGTTGTGATGGTTGTTAAAAACTATAAATTTTGTCTTACTTAAATTGACCGTTAATTTGTTTGAGTCAAACCACAGTTTAAGCTTTCCTAATTCCTTTCCGAGTGTATCCAAAAGTTGTTCCAAATTGCTTCCACTGCATAATAAATTAGCGTCATCGGCAAACAATATTAAATCCATTTTTTCCGAGACTTTACATATATACTGCTCAAAAAAAATAAAGGGAACACTTTGAAAACACATTTGACATGGTTCAGGTGACCCACAGAACAGACACAACTCAGGATTAACACAATTAACATACTTTATTTTGTTAACGTGAGTGAGTGGGTGCGTGAGTGTGGTTATATGGTGTAGTGTTGTGTAGTGCGATCCGTGTATTCCAGCTGGGCCGGCAGAGCACCGTACAAACTGGCAACCCTGTAAAGAGACAAGGGCCTTTAGCTTACAGTACACCTATGCAGCACGTGAGATGTTATTATGCTTACTGTCAACCGATGTTGAAGCATCTTCAGGTGGCGGCGGCGAAGCTGCAGCCAGGAAGACAGTGTCTGCGGGCAGGTTAGCTGGAGGTGGAATAAAGTAAGCCGCCTGGAGGGAGAAGGAGGTCCGCCGTTGCGGGCTCCGCCTGCGCACAGGGGAATGAACAGGTTTAGAAGCGATCAAGCTTACTTGGTTGTTGGTCCGGGCGAAATCGAACCGGACATCGTTCTGCTGGGCTTGGAAGCCAAAGGCAGGAGAATTCAGTGCAGGGAAGCACAGAGGCAGGTTGTGGCATGATTCACAGAAGGAATCAGATGACTCCATGCCCAGCACTGGTCCTGATGGGAATAAATAGGGCCGCAGGAGATGACAGGCAGGTGCGTACACAGGTGCCGTGATTGGCGGCCATGACAGTACTCCCCCCCTACGGCATGCCTCTCGGTGTGCGTTCCAACCTACCCGGGTGCGTCCGATGGAAGTCCCTGATGAGCTGCTTTTCGAGCACGAGAGCGGAACGCACCCAGTCCACCAGATACTGCAAGCCACGCCCCCGGCGGCGGACGTCCAGGATGGAAGAGACAGTCCACGCCGAGTTGCCGTCGATCACCCTCGGTGGAGGTGGAGACCTGGGAGGGGGACACAACGGGCTGGAGGAGACAGGCTTAATCTGAGAGACATGGAAAGTTGGACAGATGCGGAGGGAGGGGGGGAGAGTTAGACGCACAGACACTGGGTTAATAATTCGACATATAGGGTATGGGCCAATGAACCGCTGGGCGGTCTTCTTGTGTTCCACCTTCAGGTTGATGTTCTTTGTAGAGCGCCATACCTGCTGACCCACCTGATAAGCCAGGGCTGGAACCCTGCGTCGATTCGCCACCGCAGTGTTGCGTTCCACTGTCCGTTGCAGTGCCTCTCTGGCTGCCTTCCAAATCCGTCGACAGCATCTTAAATGGGCCTGAACCGATGAAACAGCAATGTCCCCCTCCTCTTCAGGGAACAGCAGGGGGTTGTAACCCAACGACGCCTCGAAGGGGGACATGCCGGTGGCCGAGGACACCACTGTGTTATGGGCGTATTCAATCCAAGGGAGGTGTGTGCTCCATGATGATGGGTTGGCGGCAGTGACCCACCGCAGCGCTGCTTCCACCTCCTGGTTGGCTCGTTCACATTGCCCATTGGATTACGGGTGATAGCCGGAGGACAAGCTTGCCGTAGCCCCTAAGGTGGTGCAAAAAGCCTTCCAGACCTTGGAGATAAACTGGGGCCCTCGGTCCGATACCATGTCCTGAGGGATGCCATGCAGCCAAATTGCATGCTGAACCAGCAGATCAGCTGTCTCTTTGGCAGACGGTAACCCCCGCAGAGGGATGAAATGAGCCACCTTGGAAAATCTGTCCACCAGCGTGAGGATGGTGGTGAAGTTGCTGGACGTGGGGAGGCCTGTGACAAAATCCAGTGCCACGTGGGACCATGGTCTACCCGGGATGGGGAGGGGGTGGAGCAGCCCAGCCGGCGGCGATGAGGATGTCTTCCCAGTAGCGCATTCAGGACAGGCTCGGATGTACTCCCCCACGTCCTTCTGGAGGGATGGCCACCAAAACGACCTTTGTAGGAGCGCCACCGTGCGTGCCCTTCCCAAATGACAGGCGAATTTGGAGGTATGCCCCCACTGGATGACCTCCCCTCAGACCGCTGTGGGAACAAATACTTTGCCCGCTGGACCCCCCCCCCCCCTTCCCGGGTCAGCTTCGTAAGACTGCGCCCTTATAACCTTATCCCGAATGCCCCAAGCGAGGGCGCCCACGACACATGCTGGGGGGAGGATGGGATGCTCGGCCTTCTGTGCTGTCTCTGGGGCGAACTGACGAGACAGGGCGTCGGGTTTGGTGTTCTTCGACCCAGGGCGGTAGGTCAGAATCAGAATCAGAATCAGAATCAGGTTTATTGCCATTGTTCATGTAGTACACAAACTAGGAATTTGTCTCGGTACAATGCTGCAACATTAAACATGATAAGATAAGAGAAATAAACTATACATGTAATAAAGTGTAGGATAAGATTAAGTGATACTGGTCAACAGTTAAAATATATATTAGCCAGCAGCAGATACTGTGGAGAACTATATAGTGCAGTCGGTAATGCAGGAAGAAAACAGTGATGATTGACATGAGTCTGGTTGAGCTGCTGTACATGGTGCACGAGAGTCACCATGTACAGCAGTCACTTAGTGTTCAGCAGTCTAATGGCAGAGGGGAAGAAGCTGGTAAAGTCGAACCGTCCAAACAACAGCAACCAGCGGGCCTGTGGGGCGTTCAACCTCTTGGCGGTCCGAAGGTACTCCAGGTTCTTGTGGTCGGTCCAGACAATGAATGGCTATGACACTCCTTCCAACCAATGCCGCCACTCCTCCAAGGCCAGTTTCACTGCCAACAGCCCCCTATCCCCGACGTCGTAATTTCGTTCTGCTGGGGACAGGCGGCGAGAGAAGTAGGCGCGGGGCGGACCTTACCATCTGCCGGAGAACAGCCCCCACCCCAGAATCACAGGCGTCCACCTCCACCAGGCACTGAAGAGTGGGATTCATCTGTGTCAAGATAGGAGAAGATGAAAATCTGACCTTCAACTCCGAGAACGCGGTGTCCGCCTCTTCCGTCCAGCGAAAGGGAACCTTGGTGGAGGTGAAGTTGGTGAGGGGGAGGGCGATGTGGCTGTAGTCCTTAATAAACTGGCGATAGAAGTTCGCGAAGCCCAAGAACTGCAGCAACTGTTTCCTCGATGCGGGAGTGGGCCAGTCCACCACCGCCTTCACTTTTACTGGGTCCGGGATGATCTCCTTCGGGGCAATAATGAAGCCGAGGAAAGAGGTCCTGGAGACGTGGAACTCACACTTTTCTGCCTTGACATAGAGCTTATTCTCAAGCAGCCGCTACAAGGCTCGCCTGACGTGCACGCGATGCTCCTCCATGGACTGGGAAAAGATTAAAATGTTGTCAAAGTAGACAAACACGAAGGTGCCCAGAAAATCTCTCAAGACATCATTAATAAGATGCTGGAGGACGGCCAAAGCATTGGTCAGCCCGAATGGCATGACCAGATATTCAAAATGCCCACTAGGGGTCCTAAAGGCCGTCTTCCACTCATCCCCCTCACGTATCCGCACCAGGTGATAGGCATTGCGCAGGTCTAATTTAGTAAAGCAGCAAGCCCCCCGGAGGGAATCGAATGCAGAGTTAAGAAGGGGGAGAGTATACTTATCATTGATAGTGATGTTGTTAAGTTCCCGGAAGTCGATGCAGGGCCTGAGGGAGCCGTCCTTCTTCCCCACAAAGAAAAACCCCGCCCCCACCGCCGAAGATGAAGGTCTAATGATACCTGAGCTGAGAGACTCCTTAATATATGAGTCCATGGCCGCGCGCGCCGGAGCAGACAGGTTGTAAAGTCTGCTAGATGGCAGAGGAGCGCCGGCCCGCAGATTAATAGCACAATCATACGGTCGGTGAGGGGGGAGGGAAAGGGCTTGAGATTTACTAAACACGGCCCCAAGGTCATGGTACTCTGGTGGCACTTTTGACAGGTCCCAGGCAGGGACCTCCAACGGCGTGGCAGGCGAGCATGCAGCAGACTGCAGACAGGCACTCAGGCAGAAGGGGCTCCACGACACAATACTTCCCGAATGCCAGTCAATCGAAGGGTTGTGCAAATGCAGCCAAGGGTAGCCCAGAATGACCAGGGATGACAGCACTGGTAGGACAAACAGGTTTAACTCCTCCCGATGGTTGCCCGAAATGATGACTGGCACCAAGGCGACCCGATGAGTGTCAGCAGCCAATGCCACCTTCGACAGGGCAATAATATTAAGGGGAGATTTTAACGGCTGCATAGGTAGACCCAGACGGGTTGCCAGACTCCTAGAAATGAAGCTCTGCTCGGCCCCTGAGTCAATGAGTGCATGTGTTTTATGTTCTTTGTGACCAAAGCAAAACCGAATAGGGATGAGAAAACGGGTGAGGGGATTGTTATCTTTTATATCCGTGAGGCCCCCTACTTTGATGCATGGTCTTTCCCTTTTGGCCGCCTAGGACAGGAATTCAGGTCATGTTCCTCGCTCCCGCAATAGACACACAACCCCAGCTCACGGCGACGCTGTCTCTCTTCTGCCAGAAGTTTTGACCCCCCCCACTATGATTGGTTCTTGGTCCTCAGAGAGGTCAGTAGACAGGAGGGCCAGTAGGGGGGCTGGGGAGCACAACGTGGCCTATTCTCCATGCGGCCAGAAGTCTTACACTCCGTCGCACGTTCCCTCAGATGGTTATCAAGGCTAATGGCCAGGGAGATACACTCATGCAGCGTGGAGGGTTTCTCCAGGCAGGCCAGCTCGTCCAGCAGGCTAGGGCTCAAACTCCTCAGGAATATACTATTCAGGGAGGTATCTTCCCACCCGACCTCTGTAGCTACGACCCTGAAGTCAACAGTGTAATCGGCGACTGCCCTTGACCCCTGCCGAAGGTTTAACAGGCGAGAGGTGAGTACATCTTCCCGGTTCGAGTGACTAAACACTTCCTGGAATTCCTGGGTAAATTGGACATATGTCATGGAAGCATAATTGGACCTAGCCATAACCGCATAAGCCCATGCTAAGGCCCGCCCTTCTAACAGATTGATCATATAGCCAATGCGGCTCTGGTCAGTGGGAAAATCTCCGGGAGCCCGTTGGAACACGATTTCGCACTGCATGAGGAACCCCCTGGCTTCTCCCAATACCCCTGTAAAGCGGGTGGGAGTAGGGACGGGAGTGAGCCGACTAGCGGTACCTGTAGAATGAGGGCTAGGCGAAGAGCTAGTGGTGGAACTAGTGGTAGAACTAGCCGGAGCTGAGGAGCTAGCTGGTGCTGTGGGGAACCCCTGTGGTCTAGCTAAGCAATCTAACCTATCGATGATGCGAGTTAGCTGAGTTAGCATCACCTGTTGTTGGTACGCTAATTGGTCTACCCGAGCCTCGAGATGGTTAATACGGCGCACAAGTGCACTGTCTGCTGGGTCACTTTGGCGGAGTCGTACTGACATGGTTCAGGTGACCCACAGAACAGACACGACTCAGGATTAACACAATTAACGTAGTTTATTTTGTTAACGTGAGTGAGTGGGTGCGTGAGTGCAGTTATATGGTGTAATGTTGTGTAGTGCGATCCGTGTATTCCAGCTGGGCCGGCAGAGCACCGTACAAACTGGCAACCCTGTAAAGAGACAAGGGCCGTTAGCTTACAGTACACCTATGCAGCACGTCAGATGTTATTATGCTTACTGTCAACTGATGTTGAAGCGTCTTCAGGTGGCGGTGAAGCTGCAGCCAGGAAGACAGGGTCTGCGGGCAGGTTAGAAAAGCGCTATATAAGTGCAAGTTAGTTAGTTAGTTAGTTAGCTGGAGGTGGAATAAAGTCCGCCGCCTGGAGGGAGAAGGAGGTCCGCCGTTGCGGGCTCCGCCTGTGCACAGGGGAATGGACAGGTTTAGAAGCGATCAAGCTTACTTGGTTGTTGGTCCAGGCGAAACCAACCCGGATGTCGTTCTGCTGGGCTTGGAAGCCAAAGGCAGGAGAATTCAGTGCAGGGAAGCACAGAGGCAGGTTGTGGCATGATTCACAGAAGGAATCAGACAACTCCATGCCCAGCACTGGTCCTGATGGGAATAAATAGGGCCGCAGGAGATAACAGGCAGGTGCGTACACAGGTGCCATGATTGGCGGCCATGACAACATCAGATTTTAATGGGAAAAAATAAGCTGGATATCGAAATTGTAGAAGGCTAGTCCAGCTTACTCAGATTAAAAAGTGTTCCTTTAATCTGAGTAAGCTGAACTAGCCTGCCACAATTTCGATATCCAGCTTATTTTTTCCCATTAAAATCTGATGTGTTTTCAAAGTGTTCCCTTTATTTTTTTGAGCAGTATATCATTTATATACATATTGAATAACAGTGGCCCCAAAACTGAACCCTGTGGGACTCCACAAGTAACCCTCAGTAACTGTGAGTTTTTGTTACCAACACATACAGTACATACTGATATCTATTCTTTAAGTAACTACATAACCAGGACAGTGCTACCCTCCTAATACCACAATTTTGTAGTTTCTTTAATAATAAATTATGATCCACTGTATCAAATGCTTTTTTAAGATCCAGGAATACCCCAACTGAATACTCTTTATTTTCAACGGCAGTTGATATTTTTTCTATAAATTCCATTAGAGCAAATGTAGTTGTCCTCTTGTGTCTGAACCCATATTGCTGCTCACACAATAAATTATTCTTCATTATGAAGTTGTCAATTCTCTCACAGAATATTTTTTCAAGTATCTTGGAAAATTGCGGCAATAGTGAAATTGGTCTATAGTTTGAAAATTCCCCTCTGTCACCCGTCTTGTACATCGGAATTACTTTAGCTATTTTCATTGCATTGAGAAATGTACCTGTTTGGAGAGACAGGTTGCAAATATACGTCAGTGGTTTCACTAAGCATTCAATAATAGTTTTGACTAAGAGCATGTCAATACCATCACAGTCCGTAGATGTTTTACTTTAAAACGATTTAACAATTTCAATGACCTCTTTCTCGTCTGTGTTCTTTATGAAAGTGGAGTCTTTTATAGCAGTGTTTTTGCTTACTGTATCACCCGTAGGTGCCGTAATGGGTATTTCTCGAGCCAAATTAGGACCAATGTTAACAAAAAAGTTATTAAATTCATCTGCAGGTGAGACTGCATTCACACTAAGTCTTTTTATTATTTTTATTTATTTATTTTTTTAAATTGGTTGGGTAGCTTGTATAAATGAATGATAAATGAATGATCCAAGATGGCGCCCACAGTGGTCGCCATGTTGCTTCGCTGTGCTTTTTTTTGTTTGTTTTTGTTCGTCAATTGTGTGTCTGCCTGCTCTTACACCCGTGAAGAGCTACTAAATATCAGGACTTTCACTCCCACTGACCTACTCCCAGTTTTTTTGGCTCCTGCCGCCGATCTGGTTCACTTTTTAGCCCAAAAAGTGAGACGGCGAAAGAGAGGAAGACGAGCGGGTGCCCTGGTGCGGTTTCGCAGGAGAGGCACGCGCACGGCTTTGCCTGGGATCTTTCTGTCCAACGTCAACTCTCTTTATAACAAGGTAGATGAACTGAGACTGCTGATGCAATTTAAGGACCTCTCCACCTCGTGTGCCCTCTCCTTCACTGAGACCTGGCTCAAGGAAAAGACACCGGACAGCGCGCTCCTCCTCGAGGGATTTCAGCTGTTTCGTGCTGACCGAGACACGGTCAGCACGGGCAAGACCACAGGCGGAGGAATCTGCTTCTACATCAACAGCAGCTGGTGCTCCGATGTAACTGTGATCTCCCAACACTGTTCTCCCGCTCTGGAATATTTATTCATCAACTGCAAGCCATTTTATTCCCCGCGTGAGTTTGCTTCATTCATCCTGGCCGCTGTTTACGTCCCGCCCGACGCGGACGTGCGCGAGGCTCAGCGCGCGCTCGCGGATCACATTCAGCAAGTGGAGTGGACTTTCCCGGACTCTCTGGTTATTGTGGTTGGCGACTCTAACCAGAGCAACCTGAGCCACGAACTCCCCCGGTACAAATAGTTTATCAAATGCCCCACCAGAGGAGAGAACACGCTGGATCACTGTTACACTACAGTTAAGGACGTGTATCGCGCTGTTCCCCGCGCTGCGCTCGGACTATCTGATCACGTGATGGTCCACCTGATTCCCACATACAGACAGAGACTGAAGCTCACAAAACCTGTTGTGAGCACTACGAGGAAATGGACCAGTGAAGCTGTGGAGGAGCTACGCACGTGCTTGGAAATAACTGACTGGGACATGTTTAAAGGAGTCACGCATGATCTGGATGAGTACACGGACACTGTGACCTCATATATCCACTTTTGTGAGGAGAGCATTCTTCCATCGCGCACCAGGGTGAGTTACTCCAACGACAAGCCCTGGTTCACAGCTAAGCTCAGACAGATAAGGAAGGAGAAGGAAGCAGCGTTGAAAAGTGGAGACAGGGACTGCTACAGGGAGGTCAAATACCGGTTTAGACTCCAGCAGCAGTTCACTGCTAACAACTCTGCTTCTGTGTGGAGAGGACTGAGGCAATTCACCAACTATTGGCCTCAGGCTTCTAAGGGACAGGATGACAAAGCCCTTTGTCAAAGACTGTCCCAACACTATGCCCATTTTGACACTTGTCAGCTGTGTCCAACTCCCCCCCTCCCCCCAGCGCCACTGCCTCCATGGTCCCCACTTCATCAAAGGCGCCCCCCCCCCCTACTCCCCCCCTGCCCTTGCCCTCAGTGAGCAGGACGTGCACAGACAGTTCTCCAGACTGAACCTGCGCAAGGCCCCCGGTCCGGACGGCGTGTCTCCCTCCACCCTGAGACACTGTGCGGAGGAGCTGACTCCTGTCTTCACAGATATTTTTAACACCTCCCTGAAGTCATGCCACATGCCGGCCTGCCTCAAAACCTCTACCATCGTCCCTGTCCCCAAGAAGCCACGGATCACTGGACTTAACGACTACAGACCTGTAGCGCTCACCTCTGTAGTCATGAAGTCCTTTGAGCTCCTGGTCCTGCCCCACCTCAAGACCATCACCACTCCCCTCCTGGACCCGCTGCAGTTTGCCTACAGAGCCAACAGGTCTGTGGACGACGCAGTCAACCTGGCCCTCCACTCCATCCTGCAGCACCTGGACTCCCCGGGAACCTACGTCAGGATCCTGTTTGTGGACTTCAGCTCTGCATTCAATACCATCTGCCCCGCTCTGCTCCAGGACAAGCTGTCCCTTCTCAATGTGCCTGACTCCCTCTGCAGGTGGATCACCGACTTCCTGACGGACCGGAGGCAGCATGTGCGGCTGGGAAAGACTGTCTCAGACTCTGTTAGCATCAGCACCGGATCACCCCAGGGCTGTGTACTTTCCCCCCTTCTCTTCTCCCTGTACACCAACTCCTGCACCTCCAGCCACCAGTCTGTCAAGCTGATCAAGTTTGTGGACGACACCACCCTCATCGGGCTCATCTCCAACGGCGACGAGTCCGTCTACAGGAGAGAGGTGGCCCAGCTGGCATCCTGGTGCAGCCACAACAACCTGCAGCTGAACACTCTGAAGACAGTGGAGATGATCGTGGACTTCAGAAAAGTCACAGCCCCTCTGCCCCCCCTTACCCTCACAGACTCTCCCATCACCAAGGCGGATTCCTTGTGCTTCCTGGGCACCACCATCACCCGGGACCTCAAGTGGGAGCCGACCATCAGCTCCCTCATCAAAAAGGCCCAGCAGAGGATGTTCTTCCTGCGGCAGCTGAGGAAGCTCAAGCTACCGACCAAGATGTTGGTGCAGTTCTACACAGCCATCATCGAGTCCATCCTCACCACCTCCATCACCGTGTGGTACGCAGGAGCCACCGCCAGGGACAGACTAAGACTGCAGCGCGTTGTGCGCGCTGCTGAGAAGGTGATCGGCTGCAAGCTCCCATCCCTCCAGGACCTGTACATCTCCAGGACCCGGAGGCGTGCAGGTCGGATCATAGTCCACCCTTCACACCCTGGACACGCACTGTTTGCCCCCCTCCCCTCAGGCAGAAGATTTTGGTCCATTCAGACTAAAACCTCCCGCTACATGAACAGCTTCTTCCCCTCTGCCATCAGACTGCTGAACACTAAGTGACTTATTAGACTCTCGTGCACTACGTACAGCAGCTCAACCGGACTCATGACAATTATCACTGTTTTCTTTTTGCACTACCGACTGCACTATGTGGAACTCCACAATATCTGCTGCTTGTTAATATATTTAAAAAATTGCATAGATTAGTATTACTTATTTATATTCTACCTTTTATTGCATGCATAGTTTTTTTATTTTTATCTTTAGTGCTACTCCATGTTTAATGTTGCAGCATTGCACCGAGACAAATTCCTAGTTTGTGTACTACATGAACAATGGCAATAAATCTCATTCTGATTCTGATTCTTGTATTTCTACTTTTATTTCCAAGAATATTGTTAAGTATTGTTCATGTATTTTTAATACTGTCTCTGTTTTTCTCAAGTTCTTTACTGTAATAGTCTCTTTATTACATCTCATTATATATGTTAACTTATTTTTGTATGTTTTATACTGCTGCTCTGCTTCTTTTGTCCTTTTCTTTAGAAAAGCTTTATATAATAAATTTTTCTTTTTACACGCCTTTTGTAATCCTTTGGTTAACCATGGCTTTTCGACAAATTTATGTTTTAGCTTTTTCTTTACTAATGGACAATTTTTTTCATAAAGAGTGGTTACACTGTTCATAAATGTGTCATAGGCTTCATTTACATCTGATACATAGACTTTTGTCCAGTCTTGCTTCAGCAAGTCTTCTTAAAAAGAACTGATTGCATTTTGTGATTTGTATCTGAAAGATTTTGAAGTTTTTTCTGTATTGGCCCCCGTGTGGCCATGGATAAGTGCAAAGACTGCCAAATGGTCACTTATATCATTTATCAATAATCCACTTTCTATTTTCTTATCAATAATATTAACAAACAGGTTATCAATAAGTGTAGCAGTGTGGACTGTGATTCTACTGGGAAGTGTTATTGTGGGATATAGAATCATCTGTCGTCGGCCTCCATCGGTCTATGATGACCATGGAAGAGAATCCTAAACATCTACTCTGCTGGAACAGCACCGCCTGTGGCTGAACAGGCCGATGCGCGAATGGCAGTCCCTGTCACACAGGTGCAGCGCAAGTGGAAGGAGTTCAGTCTCTCTTCCTGCCGGGCGTATGTTGTCCACATTTCACTCCCATAGAGCAGTGTGCTGATGACGCAGGCGTTGTACACTGCCATCTCTATGGAGAACTGGCGACTGGCAGGAGAGACGTTGGCCGCCTGTGGCTGAACAGGCCGATGCGCGAATGGCAGTCCCTGTCACACAGGTCGCACTTGTGGGTGGTCTCCGTGCTGCTGGGTCTGTGGCGGTTCTTCCTGCGGGTCCTTTTTTTTATCTGCTGCAGCAGTCAGTCTCTCTTCACCCGCCTTGAGCTGTCTGGTCAGGGTGCCTCTCCATTTGGAGCGGTCCATTGCAAGGTCCTCCCAGCGCTCTGTGTTGATCTCAAGGGCCTTCATGTCTCTCTTGCAGACGTCTCTAAAGTGCAGCTGTGGGCGGCCAACGTCTCTCCTGCCAGTCGCCAGTTCTCCGTAGAAGACGTCTTTGGGGATTCTGCCATCCTCCATACGGTGAACGTTGCCTAGCCAGCGGAGCCTGCGCTGCCTGAGTAGAGTGAACATGGAGGGAAGGCCGGCGCGGGACAGAACTTCTGTGTTGGGCACTTTGTCCTGCCAGGATATGTCCAGGATGTGGCAAATGCAGCGCAAGTGGAAGGAGTTCAGTCTCTTTTCCTGCCGGGCGTATGTTGTCCACGTTTCACTCCCATAGAGCAGTGTGCCGATGACGCAGGCGTTGTACACTGCCATCTTCGTCTTGACAGAAAGTTTGGGATTCTCCCACACTCGTGTGGTGAGGTGAGCGAGTGTGAAGGCTGGTTTTCCAATCCTCTTGTCGATCTCTGTATCAAGGGAGAGGTTGTTGCTGATCGTGGACCCCAGGTACGTGAACTGATTCACGACCTCCAGCTCGTAGTCATCGATGGTGATGGTTGGTGGTGCTTCCGTGCCTTGCGCCAAGACATTAGTCTTCTTCAGGCTGATGGTAAGCCCGAAGTCCTTGCATGCCTGGGAGAAGTGGTCCATCAGGGTCTGAAGCTCCTGCTGTGTGTGGGTTGCGACTGCAGCGTCATCTGCGAACAGCATGTCTCTGATTAGAGCCTCGCGTACTTTGGTTCTGGCTTTCAGGTGGGCGAGGTTGAAAAGCCTGCCGTCAGATCTTGTGTGCAGGTAGATTCCCTCTGTTGCTGTGCTGAAGGCATGCCTCAGGAGCATAGCAAAGAAAATCCCAAAGAGGGCTGGCGCAAGTACACAGCCCTGTTTCACTCTGCTGCGTATGTTGAATGGCTCTGAGATGTTGCCGTTGTGCTGCACTATCCCCTGCATGTTGGTGTGAAACGATTTGATGAGGCTTTGCAACTTTGGTGGGCATCCTATCTTTGGCAGGATCTTGAAAAGGCCCTCTCTGCTGACCAGATCAAACATTTTGGTGAGGTCGATGAAGGCGATGTACAGGGGCATGTTCTGTTCTCTGCATTTCTCCTGGAGTTGGCGGATGGAGAATATCATGTCTACCGTCAATCGCTCAGCACGGAAGCCACACTGAGACTCGGGGTAGACACGTTCGGCAAGCTTCTGTAGACCAACGAGAACAACTCGTGCGTAGATTTTGCCAACAACGCTGAGGAGGGAGATGTCCCTGTAGTTGTTGCAGTCACTTCTCTCCCCTTTGTTTTTGTAGAGGGTGATGATGTTGGCGTCCCTCATGTCCTGTGGTACGGCACCTTCCTTCCTTCCTCCTTCTTGCAGTGCTTGATCAGGTCGGGGGGTATGCTGTCGTTGCTGGGTGCCTTGCCAGCGGCCAAGCTATCAATGGCCTCGCTGAGTTCGTCGATGGTTGGCTCGGCGTCAAGTTCATCCATGGATGGCAGGCAGTCGATGGCGTCAAGGGCTGACGGTGTCACGGTGTTCTGTCTGGAGTAGAGGTCGGAGTAGTGTTCCACCCATCTCTCCATCTGCTTGTTCTTTCTGTGATCAACTCCCCAGTGGAGGATTTGAGAAGGGGGCCGTCTTGCTCTGAGCCAGACCAAGTGCTTTCTTGATGCCATCGTACATACCACGGATGTTCCCTGTTATGGCAGCAGTTTGAATGTCTTGGCTGAACTGAGTCCAGTACTCGTTGGCACAGCACCGAGCAGTCTGCTGAACTTTGCTTCTCGCAGCCCTGAGAATCTGGAGATTCTTCTCGTTTGGGTACTTCTTGTACTCAGCAAGTGCTGAGCGCTTGGCTTCAATGACGGGGGTCATCTCGGTCAACTTGGCATCAAACCAGTCCTGTGACTTCGAGGTCTTCCTCCCAAAGGTAGCCAAGGCTGTGCGGTGGATGGTGTTTCGCAGCTCTTCCCACTTCTGCTTTGCAGATTCTCCTTCTTGTAGTACACCAAGTTCCTTCTCAAAGGTGGAAGCAAACTGCTCAACAGGTTCTGGTTGGGCCATCTTGCTGGTGTCAATCCGTGCCTTTCCAGGCTGTCTAGCACGATGGAATTTCTTCAGCTGCAGCTTGACCTTGCAACACACCAATGAATGGTCTGTGTCGCAATCTGCACTCTGGAACGAACGGGTGATTAGCACGTTCTTCAGTGAGGTGCGCCTGGTCAGGATCAAGTCCAGACTTGACTCATAGACTCATACTGTACATAGAATTCATGAACTCTGTAACTACATTTTGTTGAAATGGATTTTGTAAATCAATATTGAAATCTCCACAAATTACAACCATTTTCTTACTAGTAATATTATTGTACAGCTCAACTAATTTATCTCTGAATGTCCCAATGCAAGTTCCCGGCATTCTATACAACTTATAATTAGATTTTTTGTTTTATCTTGGTCAATCTCAACAGTAACACATTCCAGAATCCCTGGTAGTGCAAAGGACATTCCATTTACAAGCTTACACCTATGCAGGTCATCAATATACAGTGCAACACCACCACCCTTTTTTTGAGATCTGTTTATATGAAACATTTGATATCCCTCTATTGCCATCAGAGGAGCCTGCTCTTCATTAAGCCAAGTTTCAGAGACTGCGATAGCTGTAAATTTTCTGTCTAGCTGTTTTAAATAGTCCTGAATCTGTGGAAAGTTTTTGTTAAGACTTCTGCTGTTGAAGTGTATTATTGATAGTTTACCATCTAGTTGCACTTGACTTTTGAATTGCTTTTCAGTGTAATATTCACAATGATTATGAATATTATTGAAAAAGTGGTTATCTGGATCAATATCATTCTCCATCTCTTGTAGTTTATGTCTACTCAAGTCAGTCATAAGTTGTTGATTTTTTTTGTTTGTTTGTTTGTTTTGTTTAGTTTTTTAAAGTATATTGACATGGTATGTCACAAAAGAACTATTCTTGCTGTGTGTGTGGATATGTATTATCATAGTCTCTTAATTTCTTAATCAGTGTTCATCTATATTTATTTAAGTCAGTAAGATCTCTGATTATTATGCTCTTCGCTTCCTCAGGTGTTCCATTTAGTTTGATCCAAACTCTACAATTTCTTGTCCATGTTGCCTGTATCTTATTTTGTCTTTTCAGCATCCGTGCTTGCCGTGCTATTTCAGCATTAGTCTTTGTTAAATGTTCATTTAGGTAGACTTCTGTTCCCCGTAGCTTTCTGGCCTGCCTCAGTATGTCATTCTTTACCCTTCTGCTCTGATCCCAGCCCCCGACCAACAGTGAGCTGTGTGGAGTTTGCATGTTCTCCCCGTGTTGCGTGGGTTTACTCCGGGATTTCTCCGGTTTCCTCCCGCATACCAAAAACATGTAGGTTTAGGGCGCTCGCGCACGCAGCGACCGGCAGCCGGTGGCTTGTCACCAGACTGCAAACCAAATCTACCTACGGGTACAAATAAGTAAAAAAAAAAAAAAAAAAAAACGCATCACAATTGATTTCTTTGTTTTATTATCTTTTCTGGGTAAAGTATGACAAGGCTGAAATTGCATTTACTTCAACCTTTATGTTTCTGCTTTCAAGGAACTGAAACACCTGGTTTTCCAGGAAGACTGATTCACTCAGGGGAGCCTCCTCACCTCTCATTCCTGCTGTAACATTGGCATATAATTGATATTTAATGTCTAGTCCACTTCTAATTAGATCATCCACACAAGAATATTGTTCAAGATCCTCAACGCGTCACTCCAAGTCTGCAATTTTTTTGTCTTTTTTCTTAATTGTTAATTTTAATTCTCGGACTTCTTCCATTAGCCCTAATAGTTTAAGCTGTTGACTAGCCACTTTGGTCAGATCTTCTGACAAGAAGTTGAGAGATTTTTTTATCTCTTCCATTTCCTCCTTCTTTGGTGGCATTTTTACTGACCTGTTGATAGTAAAACAATCTCTGCTGATGTCGCCAGTATCCGATCCAACCGACCGACCTCGAATCCAGCTGGGGCCTCAGCTAGCCCCCTCCGCTGCTAGTCCCGCTGCTTAACGGCGCTACAATTGAGCTCCTGTCCAGCTGGGGTGCAAGCAGCTCCTCCACCAAGCCCCGCCGCCCACCGCCGCTGTAGTTGAGCTCCGATCCTACTCTTGTCCAGCTGGGGTCCCAGTAGTTCCTCCGCTGAGCCGCACCACCTACCGCCGTCTTCCTCAGTAGTTCCTCCACCGAGCCACGCCGCTGTACTTGAACTCCGATCCAGCTCCCATCCAACTGTTGCCTTAGTTAGTTCCTCTGGTGAGCCCCAATCACAAGATTCTAAGAATCTGCGCGAGAGGCTCAGCCGTCATCTACCGGGCTAATGTCACTCGTCAGTGAGAGGAACCGGGGACAGAGTCGCTCCTTTGTATCGGTGTTAGGTATTATTGCTGCTAAAATTGCTCTTTCCTTAGTTGCTAACACCTAGCCTTGGTTAAGGTCACCTGTAGTTCACCTTAGCTCTGGGAACACAATATACTATAGTTGGAATTTTCACAATTATTCTTTTGTATAATTTCAAAACTAAATAACTGATGGCACATCTAATTAATCTCTGATTCTGTCTGAAGCTACAGCGCTCCCCTAGAGCATCGTGAAAAAAAATATATAATTTTTTGACTCTTTCATGCAGACATGGTTCTCCAGTCATGCGTGGTGTCTACATTGGTGAGAACACAATCAAAATTTTCCACTCACTTTATTTATCTCTTGTTGTTTGTTTCATTTCACATGAGTGAAAGTGTCTTTTATGCCTTTTAGAAACAGCTGGTCCAGCGATCGAGGTGGCCAGGACATCTGTTACCACAAGACGAGAAGTGAGTCACAGCAACAATTTAGTCAGATAAGTTTAACTTGTGCTGCTGTTCATTATTATCATGTTTTGGGTTTTGTTTTAATCACCAACTTTGCTAACATCCCTCCCACGCTTATTAGGATGTGGTCTACTCTGACGTGAAGATCAAACCATCCATGGCTCCCTTGATCAGCGACAAGCACACAGACACAGAGATGAATGTTGATGATGTCATGTACTCAGAGGTAGTATTTTTACATTAGCAACACAAATGAGACAGTGAACGACTGTTGTTATACAGCAAAAACTCTTTTAAAGCTGCTCTACACCTGCTGTATTTGCTGTAATTATGGTGTTATTGTGGTTAAATTAAGATTTAACTTATAGCTTGAGTTTGCCTCAATGTACTTTATGCATGTGCAGCATTATACCTCTTTACAGTGTTTATTAGACTGTTAGTGGTGCCTCTACAGTTAGGTGTTACATGGACTTACACTACCGTTCAAAAGTTTGGGGTCACTTAGAAATTTCCTTATTTTTGAAAGAAAAGCACTGTTTTTTTTCAATGAAGATAACTTTAAACTAATCAGAAATACACTCTATACATTGCTAATGTGGTAAATGACTATTCTAGCTGCAAATGTCTGGTTTTTGGTGCAATATCTACATAGGTGTATAGAGGCCCATTTCCAGCAACTATCACTCCAGTGTTCTAATGGTAAAATGTGTTTGCTCATTGCGTCAGAATTCTCCAGATTACCTCAACAAATTAACAGCTAGAATGCCAAAGGTCTGCAATGCTGTAATTGCTGCAAATGTAGGATTCTTTGACGAAAGCAAAGTTTGAAGGAAAAAATTATTATTTCAAATACAAATCATTATTTCTAACCTTGTCAATGTCTTGACTATATTTTCTATTCATTTTACAACTCATGGTGGTAAATAAAAGTGTGACTTTTCATTTAAAACACAAAATTGTCTGGGTGACCCCAAACTTTTGAACGGTAGTGTAAGTGGTAACTGTCCATTATTAGAAAGGAGTGATAAAAGAATTCATGGTGAGGGAGAGGCCCCATCACTTGTTGCTCATCATGCTTTCTCGGATGTGCTTTTCACTTGCCATTACTCTAGTTTTAGCTTGTATTACAAGTGCAATACTCTGATTAAGATCTAAGGTTTCTACAGTGGTGTATTTTCCTCAGAAGGCAGATCGGTTTTGCACTGGGGAAAGAATGTCTGAGGGCAAGCTGAGAAATAATTTCGCTGAATAATGTCATGAACCCACTAACTCATCTTTACTCTCTGCACAATGAACAACTGCAAAAGGTGCAGCCACAACATTCACGAGGCTCTGTCTACTGTTTCTTCAAATGACTTGGCTATTACAGGATAAAGGTGGATAGGTTGTATTTAAAGGTCCTCACATTTACACATACGTAAATCACAAAAAACAACAGCTGAGGGCAAAGGAATCTCCCCAAAAAGGGGAAGTTTTCTGCTGTTGAAAAATACTGAAAAATACAAAACAAAATACTGAACTATGATCAGGGCTGACATTAACACCTGCCCACTCGTCACTGGCAGCTTGATTTCGGCCGTGGTTGGTAAGACAGCAACTCCCACTAGCCACTTTGGTGGGTTGTAGTTTTCTCAAACAACATCTAAATAATAAACCTGTCGCAAAGTCAGACTACAAAACTACCACTCCCATAAGCACTATCTGCACACACACAGTGTATTGTCATTGGTCCACTGTCAGCCAGCTGCAGCCCAGGAGTCTGGCTTCACAGGTCGGTTCATTTTCTTTCCAGTCTGGAGAAACACGATGACCAGACTCTCAGTGATCAGATCGTGGAGACAACTGGCCCTGATCTCCTGTTGTCCCAGCGGTGAGAATAACCTGTGCTCTCCCCCCACATCAACTCCTACCTCTGTGGTTAAATATGATTATTTTTAGAGCAAGAAGTTCCTGTTTACTGTCTGCATTTGTGCAAATTTAAGTTTTCGTATGACAGAGAGAGAAAGTGACTAAACTTTGATATGTTGCTGTTAAGAGCAAATGAAGCTTCTTCTGAGGTGAATTTTTGTTTATCTCTGATTACAGTGGTCAACATCAAATTTATTGTCTAAGTTTTTTTTAGCTGATTTAGGACAATTTTGATGTGCTGAATCCAAAAATCACATTGGCTTTGCTCAATCAGGTCAACTTTTTGAATTATGGCCACATGTTGTTTTATACGTTTGTTTACATGTTCAGGTATTTTCGCTTTGTATGATGCAAAATTCTTTAAGTGTTGAAATTCTCTGAATTTTGAACAATGATGACATAACACTCAATTTACATGTACTTACCTTTATATAAAGGTAAGTACATGCACAGTACTAAGTAAGTACTAAGTAAATACAGGTTTTTACTTAGCACCTGATCGAGAGAAACGTATGTCATTTTTCGGATTTAGCGGTGCAAAATTTCTTAAATCAGTTGAAAAAACACAGACAACTTACAAAAAAATGATTTTTGTAACCCTGTGTTATCTATGACAGTGATTCTCAACTGGTGGGTCATGGACGAGTTTTGAGTGGGTCGCAGACAGCAGGTCAAAAAAATAAATAATATTCTGAAGTTCAGTTACATCTGAGGTGGGGCTTGTCTTATTTTAAAAAAAAACTTTTATTTTGACAGGCATGTATCAGAGAGGTGCAGCTCTCTGGCACTGTAGGCATAGTAGCCATCATTTGATTGGCGTTTACTTCAAGTTTGTGTTGCTATTCAGAGGTGAAACGGCGAAGCTCAAATATGACCCAGAGTATTTGAAATGTGGATTTTCATACACTGAGGATAAAAAGGGACAGAAGCTGCAATGTGTAATTTGTAGAGAAGTGCTTGCACATGACAGCATGAAAACATCCAAACTTAAGTTCCATTTAGAAACTAAACATCCCGCATGCAAAGACAAGCCAATGGAGTTTTTTCAGAGACGACTCCAGGAGCTGAGGACATCAGAGAGATTTGGCGGGGTAAGCCTATCCCACTTTTGGTGCGGCGATGAGTATCCATCTCTCGCCATTCATGCAGTCAGAATAATGCTACCATTCACCAAGACCTATTTGTGTAAACGTGGCCTCTCTACTTTGGTCCAGAAACGAACTGGACTCTGAGCAGTGAGCATGACCTGAGAGTTGCTCTCTCCACTGTCACCCCATACTTTGAAACTCTGATCAAGAGTAAAGCACAGGCCCAATTGTCTCATTGATTTCCACAAATGACTGGTTAGGTAAACATAACATCTCAGTTTTGATATATATTTTATTCACTTTTTATACATGCAGTTGTCATGTTCCTCCAAACCTGACCAAAGAAGTGAAATATCTGATTTTCTAGCCTTATTTATTTTTGTGCAGTTTTGATATTCAATTTTATTTTATTCACTAAGGCAGTTGTCTTAGTCTGTTAGTCCTCAGTTTCTTAATAATGTGCTCTGAAATGCACTTTGCACATATAAATAAATGTGTATTAATGTTTAAAAAAATGATGTGCATGTTTTCAAAGGCTATCTTTGAAAAATAAATTTGCATGCTTTGAATTCTATATAAGTGGGTTAATGATCATGGGAAAATGTAGGTCCCAGGGTGAGACCAGTTGAGAAACCCTGATCTATGATATCTGTGATTTGCTGCTATTTCATGGAAGTAAAAACTGTTTTTTTGTATTTTTAATGTGCTGGTCCAGGAGTATCAAACGTATGGCCTATGGGCCAAAGATGGCCCGCCAGGGGGTCCAAGTTTTTCTCTGAATTTACAGCTTTCTTTCTAGTAAATTTCTGACTTTTTCTACTGATTAGAATTATGTAAATTTGAGACATTTTTCTCCTTAAGACGAGACTTTTTTCTCATCAGTTTTATCTTGTTTTTTCTAGTGAAAACAAGTAGTGTCCATTTAGATTAAATCCATCAGCAATTACTAATGACAGTGTAGCCCTGAAGGGATGTCTCAATTCACAGGGGTCATTTACAACCCTTACCCCTTGGCCTTTGATTTCAAGGACCAAGGGGTGTGGGCAGGCAAAGGGGAAGAGGTACAGAAGAGAACTGGGACGGACCCCAAATCTACCTGTACTTCACTCTTATATTGCAAATATATTTATCGACTACTTTATTTATTGCTGTTAATAATTAAACAGTGTTTCTCTTGCTATTTTTATGTATGTATAAGGGTCATTTACATTTAAAAAGGTTGTAAATTTAGTTCAAGTAAAGTTTAGTATACGATAATCATATTTGATCATATTAAACATAATTTTCCAACCACAAAATTGTGGCTAGTGAAAAGGCTAAGTGGCCAGTAACTTTGGAAAATCACTTGCCACAGTGGCTGGTGAGCAAAAAAGTTAATGTCAAGTCCTGGCAATGATGATAATAAAATCGTTTGTCAGCAGTGGTCACAGGATTTTTATTTTTAACTCTGAAATATAAAGCTTTTCTCATGCAATTTTGCAGGTTCTTTTTTCATAACTTCTTTTTCTTATGAATTTGCTGTGGGTGGCGGGGACGTGTTTCTCATAAATTTGTACTATTTTTCTTGTAAATTTATAACTTTTGGCACCATGGGTTGTAGACCCTTGTCCTGGACATTGAAGCCAACTCTAAATATAGAATAGAGACCAATCTGTTTCTGGTTCACAGCGTATCACGTGTTCTGTCAAGATGTGGCCATAGCAGTAGAATAAGTCTTGTCCTGACACCAGCATTTAGACAAAGTTTCTATTTCTTCTTTGCAATCAAATGAGGAAGATGAAAAGACGATAGGGACAGAATTAGAATGTTCCACAATCAACAGACTGATCAACAGAAAATTGAATGTCAGCCTTTGCATAACCTGTGTTACAGAGATTAAAAAAAAAAAAATGTCCTGTGCAAAGCAGAACAAGACTTATTCTACTGCTATGGCCACATCTTGACAGAACACGTGATACGCTGTGAACCAGAAACAGATTGGTTTCTATTCTATATTTAGAGTTGGCTTCGATGTCCAGGACAAGGGTCTACAACCCATGGTGCCAAAAGTTATAAATTTACAAGAAAAATAGTACAAATTTTTGAGAAACACGTCCCCACCACCCACAGCAAATTCATAAGAAAAAGAAGTTATGAAAAAAAGAACCTGCAAAATTGCATGAGAAAAGCTTTATATTTCAGAGTTAAAAATAAAAATCCTGTGACCACTGCTGACAAAGTCATTCACATTTACATTTCACATGGCAGCTTTAGACCAAAAATGATCAATTTTACAGTAGTCAGTGTTGTTGATTTTCACAGGTTATTTAAGAACTGCCTTGTATTCTGTCTGCTTGGGTCTTGTGTACACAAAACTGCATATTATTAATGTCACAATCCTGTCTGCACGTGTTGCTGTTGGTGCATTAAAATGTGACAAAATGTGATCTAGCAAGGTTGCTGTAATGGTGCAAAGCTGAACACTACCAACACTCACGTATCACCTGCTGTTCAGCTCGCATTTCCTGACAGAGTGAATTTCTTTTTTTCTCCTGTGGGTGTGAAACGCTACCCAAGGCTCGCACACATGTGACATGTCATCAAGATGCACTTTGTGAGTCAGAAAGCGTGAGAACACAACTTTGATTAAAGACATGGATTTGTGTATATATATATACACTACCGTTCAAAAGTTTGGGGTCACCCAGACAATTTTGTGTTTTCCATAAAAAGTCACATTTTTATTTGCCACCACGAGTTGTAAAATGAATAGAAAATATAGTCAAGACATTGACAAGGTTAGAAATAATGATTTGTATTTGAAATAATTTTTTCCTTCAAGCTTTGCTTTCGTCAAAGAATCCTACATTTGCAGCAATTACTGTACAGCATTGCAGACCTTTGGCATTCTAGCTGTTAATTTGTTGAGGTAATCTGGAGAATTCTGACGCAATGAGCAAACACATTGTACCATTAGAACACTGGAGTGATAGTTGCTGGAAATGGGCCTCTATACACCTATGTAGATATTGCACCAAAAACCAGACATTTGCAGCTATAATAGTCATTTACCACATTAGCAATGTATAGAGTGTATTTCTGATTAGTTTAAAGTCATCTTCATTGAAAAAAACAGTGCTTTTCTTTCAAAAATAAGGAAATTTCAAAGTGACCCCCAAACTTTTGAACGGTAGTGTATATATTCTGTAAAAATCAGTTGGACTTTACTGTGCATGTTTCTTTAACAGTCTTTACATTTACTTAAATATATACAGTATTCTTGTTGTTGTTTAAAGTGACCGCAGATCATAACTGCATTTCAACAGGCCTAAAAGCCAAATCTGTGGTATCTTATTTAATTGATGAAGAAATTTGTCATGACAGGAAATGGATGAGAAATACAAGGCATGCATGGTTGAAAGTCATTCCTTGTCACAACAAAGCATGAGAAGATAAACCACAGCCAATTTTCCCCTTAAAGATATTATTTTTTGAATGAGTTACATACGTACATTCTTGAATTATCAAGGATGAAAAATCTGAGAAAGTGTCATGTTTCTATTAAACAAAGGATGTCCTGCAATTTCAAACTGACTTTGCCATTTCTGAGTCTTTCTCTTATGCTTCCTTTTTTCCTCTTTACGACTTTTTCTTTTGTGTGTTTGTGTGTGTGTGTGTGTGTGTGTGTGTGTTTGAATAGCATTAAAGGGAAATGGTAAACCGATAACTGCATGTGCTGCTACAGTTATGAGAAAAGGAAGTTCAAACCTGATGGAGTCAGTGATAGCAGAGAATGTTTGGGGAATGCATGGCTATTTAGAGGAAAGGTGCGTTTTTCAGTTTCACTCCTTCTCAGACTGACATATGCAACTTCCTGAGTGATTTAAAAATATTTTACCGTATAGCTGAAGTTTAAAATACTACAGTGACTATTGACTGTCACAACAAATGTCATGAATTTGCCCCTCAGGGCAGAGAGACACAGACCCACGCGCCAACTGCAGTTTGTGGAATTTATTATATAAAAAAACAAAGTTCCAAGGTGCACAAACACAAAATCCAAAAACAAACACAGCAGAAAACTTACAGGCTGTAGCAACTTCAGGCAAACTCACCAGAGCAGGATTGGAGCTCTGGTAACGGAGAAAAAGGATGTAATTAAGACTGTCACAATCTGATAGTCTTTAAATGGTTTGGGGAACAAGATGAACCAATGGGCGGCAGGTGCGGGCAGCATGAGCGGGCAGGTGACCTAATTAAACAACAACTCACAGCTGGGACGACGAGGGAACAGACTGAGAAAATAGCAGGATGGGGGTGTCTGAAAGGAAAGGTAAGGCATTCATGTTATACAGAAACAAAAATATAATTCCTAAACTACAGAAGCTGACAAAATAATACTAAAGACCTAAATAACTAACAGAATGATAAACCACCAAGGAAACATCATAACTCAATACACAGGAAAACAACACAAAGCTGGAAAAATACAGAAAATATTCAGAAGTAAATTAAGAGCCTGAGCTCGGTGATACACCGCACTCAGGCTCATGACAACAAATCTACTGTAAAACATATTTTCCAAGACTAATTTAAACCCAATAAACAATAAAGCATAAAGAAAACTTATATTTCAGGTTTTTGTGAAAGAAATAGATTGTAGTTGCTGAGCTTCATCATCACGTGTCACAGGTCACATGCCAGAGAGTGTTTGCAGAGTTTTGCCAGTAGTTTAGTTCCACAACTATGAATAAAACAGCTTAAGTCTGTTTGCTTGGAAATGTCTAATTGATCTCAATGTATTAATTAAATTATTTTTAACTAACTCAGTGGTTCCTGACCTGGGATCCCTGGAACGTTCAGGTTTCTGTGAGAAATTTTCTAGTTTCACTTGGTAATTGGTCCAAAACATTGCAAATACTGTAATTTGCTGTTGTTGTGCATGTGTTCTGTAGGCACTCGTGCACAACAACAGCAAATTGTGATTTTTTTTCACCAATTAAGAAGTGAAATTACAAAATTTCCCACAGAACCCTAAATGTTCCAGGGACCCCAGGTCGGGAACCACTGGGAACTTATCAATACCATCCATCCATCCATCTTCTACTGCTTTTCTGGAGGTCCGGGTCGCGGAGGCAGCAGTTCAAGCAGAGAAGCCCAGACTTCCCTCTCCCCAGCCACCTGCTCCAGCTCTTCAGAGAGGATACCAAGGCAGTCCCAGACCAGCTGGGAGACATAGTCTCTCCAGCAAGTCCTGAGTCTGCCCAACGGTCTCCTCCCAGTGGGACGTGCCCGAAACACCTCAAGTGGGAGGCGTCCTGGAGGCATCCTAATCAGATGCCCATACCACCTCAACTGACTCCTTTCAATGTGGAGGAGCAGTGGTTCTACTCTGATCCTCTTCCGGATGACTGAGCTCCTCACCTTATCTCTGAGGGTGAGTCCAGCAATCCTACGGAGAAAGCTCATTTCAGCCGCCTGTATCCGCAATCTCATTCTTTCGGTCATTACCCAAAGCTCGTGACCATAGGTAAGAGTAGGAACGTAGATTGACTGGTAAATCGACAGGTTTGCCTTAGAACTAAGCTCCCTCTTTACCACAACAGACCAGTACAACGTCCGCATCACTGCAGATGCTGCTCCGATCCATCTGTCAATCTCTCACTCCATTCTCCCCTCACTCGTGAATAAGACCCCAAGATACTTAAACTCCTTCACTTGGGGCAGGATCCTGTCCCCAACCCGGAGAGGACAATCCACCTTTTTCCGGCTGAGGACCATGGACTCGGACTTGGAGGTGCTGATTCTCATCCCACTCATGGATTGTCACCTTATCATGGTGGGGGGTTTGTGTGCCCCAGTGATCCCAGGAGCTATGTTGTCTGGGGCAATTTGCCTCTGATAGGGTCACCCAAGACAAACTGGTTCTGGGTGAAGGGCCAGACTAAGAGCGATCCAACAGACTCTCATGATAAATTCTAGATCAAGGATTCAGTGTACCCCACCCGGTATGGGGTTACCGGGGCCCCACCCTGGAGCCAGGCCTGGGGGAAGGGCTCGATGGCTAGAGTCTGGTGGCCGGGTTTCCACCCATGGGACCCGGCTAGGCTCAGCCCGAAGGAGTTACATGGGTCTGCCCTCCAGTGGGCTCACCACCTGCTGGAGGGATCATGGGGGTCCGGTGCTATGTGGATTAGGTGGCGGTCAAAAGCGAAGACCTTGGCGGACTGATCCCAAGCTTTCTAAACTGGCTTATCAATACCACCTTATATAATTCACAACAGTGATGTGAAGTTCGGGTTGCAGCTTAGTAAACAATGGAAATGTCTAAAACACAGCCAAGATGGATAAAACCTGGTGTTGCTGTATAGTTATAATGATTAGAGGAAAAAAAAAATGTATTTCCGGTTAAATAATAATTACAAATTATTCTAAATAATTCATTTAGGGTGATTACAACACTACACATTTCAGCTCAAATTAAAATCAGATGTCCTAACCAGGGCTGTACATTGATTACAATTTTTAACGGATTAATTGCACATTTTTCTATAATTGTGATTAATCACTAAAATTGTGTGGAAAAAGTAAATGAAAAAGAAGTATATTTTAGCAACTTTTAATAGCATTTTCATTCAGTGAATGTACTTCCACAACAGCACACGTTTACGTCAGGACTACATCTTATAGAGGTCATTTGCGCATTGGCAGGACGCTGACTAGACTTTCTTGCCAAATCACATACACTACCGTTCAAAAGTTTGGGGTCACCCAGACAATTGTTTTGTGTTTTCCATGAAAAGTCACACTTATTTACCACCATGAGTTGTAAAATGAATAGAAAATATAGTCAAGACATTGACAAGGTTAGAAATAATGATTTGTATTTGAAATAATTTTTTCCTTCAAACTTTGCTTTCGTCAAAGAATCCTCCATTTGCAGCAATTACAGCATTACAGTCCTAACATGATTGCACAAGGGTTTTCTAATCATCCATTAGCCTTCTGACACAATGAGCAAACACATTGTACCATTAGAACACTGGAGTGATAGTTGCTGGAAATGGGCCTCTATACACCTACAGTATGTAGATATTGCACCAAAAACCAGACATTTGCAGCTAGAATAGTCATTTACCACATTAGCAATGTATAGAGTGTTTTTCTGATTTGTTTAAAGTTATCTTCATTGAAAAAAGTGCTTTTCTTTCAAAAATAAGGAAATTTCTAAGTGACCCCAAACTTTTGAACGGTAGTGTATGTGGGTCATCACAATATCAGATGATGATACACTGTGGTGACCCCAAAAGGGAAGAGCTAAAAGAAGATTAACATGAAACTGCAGAGTGGCTGCAGCCGCTAAAACTTTGATATGTTGTTTAAATGTTGGCTGATGAGCATCTCCGACCCAATGCCAATGTCTAGCCAATGCCAATGTGCAACATCCTCCATAAGATGTACTCCTGATGTAAACTTCCTGATGTAATATAAAACACTTGATAATTATGGATGCAAATTCAGTTTTAAAAATTATAATTTATGACAGCAAAAAGAGAGGGAGTCAATTTCTCTGCAAAACTACCATTTTCAATATTGTCACATTTCCTGTTTTATTCTTAAGATAACTTTCCTAATTATCTCAACCATTAAAAATACAGACTAACCCTTAATAGTCAGCTAGAAGCTTTTATTCACTTTATATGGGAGTGTGTGTGTTTTTCTCCACTCACTCTGACAGAAACTCCTTCCTTTTGTACTTTTGCATGAGCAGCCCCAATCAATGATGCTAGGTCAAGTGTGTGTGTGTGTGTGTGTGTCTGTCTGTCTGTCTGTCTGTCTGTCTGTGTGTGTGTGTGTGTGTGTGTGTGTGTGTGTGTGTGTGCGCGCAGCGCGCGCTTTAAGTGGGGTGTGTGCACAGGATGAAGTCACCCTGAGTACCAGAGCATCACTTTAGTGAGGTGTAAAATTAAAATCCGAAAAACAAGAGCTGCTCTTCTTTTAAGCTGAGTCATCTGCAGAGCCAAACTAGTCACCACTGCCAACACCAGCATAGGGAATGACCTGGCAGTTTCAGTTTTTTAATGTGATAATTGGCCCACATTAATGCATTAATTATCCCAGCATTAGTCTAAACTATTGTCTTTGAAAGAAAAGGCACCAATTCAAGTAATTTTATTGATCAGAATATGCTTTTGATTTGATGTTGGGCTATAAGAGTTTCATGTTTGACAGTTAATTAGGTCAAGTAACAGTTTTGAAATAAACAGAAACAGAAAAGACTTAAAGTTTGCCCAATCATACACATTTTTATTACCAAGGAAACAAAACAGAATTTTAGAAACAAACTTTTTGTGCTGAAGATGGGCTGTATTTCCTGTGTTGACCACAAGAGGCATCTGTTGTTCTGAGGGTTTTATTGCATTGACGACTGAAGAGAAAATTGAATTTTTCTGTAGTTGCTTGTACACACTGTCAGCACCAGAGAGACATTTGTGTAGTGGGGTGCTTTGCTGGGCCACCTCATGTAATTTTATCCAGCAAATGATTAGATTATTAAACTCTTTTGTGTCTTTTTGTGTATGCCATACTGAAGTTTTTGAATTGGTGTTGAAAGTGCAGGGGTTGTGCACTGGAGACTTTGGGGTTTTATTCAAAAAGTCCATCTGTTAAAAAGCTAAAACAGCCTACTTCTTCTACTGCTGATGTCAGATTATACCACATATGGCACTAGGGTTAAATATGGACTAATTTGTGCAAAGTAAATAAAATTAAGAAGCAAATGAGTTGAAATGAAGATACACAGTAAGATTTGTTTATTGGTTGAATTTGCTTTATTTGCAGTAGAGAAATGTGCACTATTCAGAGACAAAAACTCAAGTATAAACTTATATGTCTTTATTCCTAAATCTGATCACATTCTCAGATGAGAGGCTAAAATATACTTTTGAAACAAACCTTTAACTAAACACTCATACTGTGTGATAAACACTGTTGCGTCTGTCGTGCCTGCAGATGTACCAACCAAGGTGACAAATGTGGTTTTTACAGAGCAACCTTAAGGGTGTGTTGCCTGGTTTTAAAGCAGTGTTTCTCCACTGTGTCATTTTGTGGGTGTCAAACAGGCTGCTCTTTCGTCTTTGTGTTGTTGAGAGACATAAAATACTCAGAATCTCACCTGTGCTGAAGTGTCGTGCAGGTTGATTTTTAACTGTCCTAAAGCATAGTTGTGAATCTACAGCACGTGTTTTAAAAACATATAAGGCCTCCTTTTTCTGATCTCATGAAGATGATGAACCATGTAATGTCTAACAGATTTTTTTATGATTCATTTACACAGATTATAGATGATTTATTTTACATTTAGACAACGTTTCGGCAGGATTTCATTCAATACAATATACTAGATGTGATGGCCTGCTTGGATGTGATTATCCTCTCCAGCTGCGCACACACCAGTTTCTCATCATGGCTGGGGATATATAATCCACGCTGCCCTGGAGACCGTGCGGAGTCGTCTGTCTTACTCCATGAAGACCACGCACGCCCTCTTTGATTCCAGAGACCGTAGCCTCAGCCTGACTGCTTCCCTGCTGTCCACCTACAACCTGCCTGTGCTTGGAAGGAAACTCTCCACCACGCAAGTAAGCCTCAGCCTTCCCTCACCATCTCCATATCAGTCCCCTGTGCACAGGTGGAGCTCCGTGGCGGCAGACCCTGTCCCACCTGGCGGCGGACTGAACCTCACCCTCTCATGAACTACACCTCCACCATCTACACGCTGCAACGGGCTCTGTGGACGCTGTCCTCCTGGCCATAGCCACCATGCTAACCTTAGCATCGCTACATCTCTACAAACAGTAAGCTGCAGATTAACCAGCACATTCCCAGCTGTGAAGCCACTAACCATCCTGCTTCTGTTTGTTCCTAGGGTTGCCAGGTCGAATGGCGTTCTGCTCACCCCCAGCTGCAGCAAGAACACACACCCACACATTCACACACTCCATTTTATTATAATAATGATAATTGCATCTACTTTGGTCTCAGAGTCTGCTCACTGGGTCAACAAACCATGTCAGTACGACTCCACCAAAGTGACCCAGCTGACGCGCAAAGTTAACAACCTCGAGACCCGAGTAGATCAGTTAGCTTATCAACAACAAATTATTTTGAATCAGTTAACCTGGCTAACGGACCGGTTGAATCGTTTGACTAACCCGCAGACGTTTCCACCGGCTCCGTCGTTTCCTAGTAGCTCCTTGGCTCCCACTAGCCACCCACCCGGGCATGGATCTTCTCCTCGGCTAACTCCCGTCCCCACTCCCACCTGTTTTGGTGGAAAGCTAGGGAGGGCGCGGGGTTTCATTATGCAGTGTGAGATTGTGTTTCAGCGGGTACCAGGGGATTTTCCCACAGATCACAGCCAGATAGGCTATGTCATTAGTTTGTTAGAGGGGCGAGCTCTAGCTTGGGCCTACGCCGTCATGGCTAGGGTGAATTATTCCAGCATGACTTATGCACAGTTTGTTAGTCAGTTCAAAGAAGTATTTGACCATTCTGACTGTGATGTTGTGCTTTCCTCCCGGCTGCTTAACCTTAGGCAGGGAACTCAATCTACGGCAGATTACGCTGTCGACTTCCAGGTGGTTGCTACAGAGGTTGGGTGGGAAGATGCTTCACTGTGCAGTATTTTCATTAAGAGTCTTTCCCCTAGCCTGCAGGACGAGTTGGCTTCCTTGGAGAAGCCGGGTAGGCTTTCTGAATTAATCTCCTTGGCCATCAGCCTTGATAACAGGTTAAGGGAACGGGCAGCAGAACGTAGGTCCTCTGATCGTTCGAGTGTCCAATCTCGTCATTCCCCATGGACCTCTCTATTGGCCCTGCCTTCCTCAGATTCCTCGGAGGGTCCGGAACTCACGTCAGCTAGGTAACCCAAGCTTTCTTCGGCGGAGAAACAGCGCCGCTGTGAGTTGGGGTTGTGTCTATACTGCGGGAGGGAGGAGCATGAGGTAGTGTCATGTCCTGAGCGGCCAAAAGGGGGAGTCCGTGCATTGCAGTAGGGGGACTCACGGACGCACCTTTAACTAATCCTCTATCTAATTTACGTCTCCCTATTCGCTTCATTCACAAACATACTGAAATAGGGGCGCATGCACTGATAGATTCGGGGGCTAAGCAGAACTTCATCTCAGAGGAACTGGCAACCTGGTTGGGTCTCCCCTGCCTATCGCTCAAGGTTCCATTGAGACTTATCACTCCGTCCAAAGCCCCCCTCATTACTGAATCCCAGCAAACCCCCCCAGTGGCCGTCATTACATCTGGGAACCATCGGGAGGAACTGAAGTTCTTTGTGTTGCCGGTTTCCTCCTCCCCGGTTATTCTTGGGTATCCATGGTTACGGCTTCACAATCCCTCCATTGACTGGCGCTCTGGGAGTATATTATCATGGAGTTTGTTCTGTCTCGGCGCCTGTCTTCAATCGGCTGCTTGCTCGCCGTCACTGCCTCTGACTGTTTCCACCATCCCTTCCCCCGATCTGTCCAAGGTAACCACGGAGTATCACAACCTTGGCGCCGTGTTCAGTAACACGGCGCGTGGATTTCCCTTCCCCCTCACCGCCCTTATGATTGTGCCATCAACCTCCGTGCCGGAGCCCCGCTACCGTCGAGTCGTCTCTACAGCCTGTCACCTCCGGAGCGGGAAGCCATGGAGGCTTATATTAAAGAATCATTGGCCTCCGGCATAATACGGCCGTCGTCCTTGGCGGTGGGGGCGGGGTTTTTTTGTGGGAAAGAAAGACGGTTCACTAAGGTCATGTATTGACTTCAGAGAACTGAATAACATCACTATCAAGGATAAATACACCCTGCCTCTTGTTAACTCGGCATTTGATTCCCCCCTAGGGGGCCTCCTGCTTCACTAAGCTGGATCTGCGGAAAGCTTACCATCTGGTTCACATCCGGGAAAGCGATGAGTGGAAGACGGGGTTTCGGACCCCCAGCGGTCACTTTGAGTATTTGATCATGCCGTTCGGGCTGACCAATGCCCCCGCTGTGTTCCAGCGGTTAATCAGTGATGTGCTGAGGGATTTTCTGGGTGTGTTCGTCTTTGTCTACCTTGATGACATCCTTATTTTTTTTGCAGTCCCTGGATGAACACCATGTGTATGTGAGGCGAGTGTTGCAGCGACTCCTGGAGAATAAGTTATTTGTGAAAGCTGAGAAGTGCGAATTCCACGCATCTAAGATGACCTTCCTGGGTTTTATCATCTCCCACAACGAGATCATCCCAGATCCCAGTAAGGTAAAAGTGGTGGTAGATTGGCCCACTCTCTCCTCTAGAAAACAACTGCAGCAGTTCTTGGGGTTCGCTAACTTCTACCGCCACTTCATTAAAAATTATAGCATCACTGCTCTTCCTCTGACCCGTCTAACTTCCTCCAAGGTGCCCTTCAGGTTGTCTGAGGAGGCGGCCGCAGCCTTCGCTGACCTTAAGAAGCAGTTTTCAGACTCTCCCATCCTGGTCCAGGTGGACGCCTCGGATTCAGGGGTCAGGGCCGTTCTGTCCCAGCATTCCCCAGCGGCTGGCAAGGTGCGCCCCTGTGCGTTCTTCTCCCGACACTTGTCTCCTGCAGAACGTAATTATGACATCGGCGATAGAGAGCTCCTAGCGGTGAAGATGGCGCTGGAGAAGTGGCGCCACTGGTTTGAGGGGGCTTCCCAGCCGTTTGTGATCTGGATGGACCACAAGAACCTGGAGTACCTTAGGACGACCAAGCGCCTGAATGCCCGCCAGGCCCGCTGGTCCCTGTTCTTCGGCTGTTTCGACTTCACCATCACGTATCGTTCCGGGCCCAAGAATACCAAACCTGATGCCCTGTCCAGGTAATTCTCCTCTGATGTCATGGAGAATTCGGAGCACCCCATCCTTCCTCCATCGTGTGTCGTGGGCGCCCTGTTGTGGGGCATCAAGGAGAAGATCCTAAAGGTGCTGGAGGTTGAACCGGACCTGGGCGGGGGGCCAGCGGGGAAGCTGTTTGTTCCATCTGCCGTCCGAGGGGAGGTCATTTGCTGGGCTCATTCCTCCAGGTTCGCGTGCCACCCCGGGAGGGGGCGCACAGTAGCCCTGTTGCAGAGGACATTTTGGTGGCCATCTATCCAGATGGGCGTTGGAGATTATATCCGCGCCTGCCCCCAGTGTGCCATAGGCAAGACATCTTCCTCCTCTCCTGCCGGTCTGCTTCACCCCCTTCTGATCCCTGGCAGGCCGTAGTTCCATGTGGCGTTGGACTTTGTCACGGTCTTCCTTCTTCTAACCAGCATACTGTTATCCTCACCATTGTGGACAGGTTCTCCAAATCCACCCACTTTGCCCCCCTGCGAGGACTGCCTACGGCTAAGGAGATACCTGATCTCCTAGTCCAACACATGGTGAGGCTACATGGAATTCCGCTGGACATCGTCTCCGATCGTGGACTCCCAATTCATCTGGAATTTCCCCATTGTGGGACTAATAAAGGCTTATCTTATCTTATCTCACAGGTTTGGAGGTCCTTCTGCAACGCCCTTGGGGCTACTGTAAGCCTGTCGTCTGGTTACCATTCCCAGAGCAACGGGCAGTGTGAAAGGGCGAATCAGGAGCTGGAGGCTACTTTGCGGTGTGTGGCGGCCACCAATCCGGCATCCTGGAGCACGCACCTCCCGTGGATCGAATACGCCCACGACACCATGGTCTCTTCTGCGATCGGGATGTTCCCATTCGAGGCTTCGTTGGGCTACAATCCTCCTCTATTCCCTGAAGAAGAAGGGGACATCGCCGTTCCGTCTGTACGGGCCCATTTGAGGCGCTGTCGCTGCCTGTGGAGGGCTACCCGGACCGTGCTATGCCGCACGGTGGAACGCAATTCTACGGTGGCCAACCATCACAGGACTGAAGGTCCGGCTTACCAGGTGGGTCAGCAGGTATAGCTATCAACAAAAAATATTAATCTGAAGGCTGAGCGTAAGAAGACGTCACCACGGTTTACTGGGCCATTCTCTATCACCCGCATCATCAACCCTGTCTCTGTGCGTCTAGCCCTCCCCCCCTCCCTTTGTATTTGCCCTACTTTCCATGTGTCTCAGGTCAAACCCTTCTATTCCAGCCCTCTGTGTCCTCCTCCCAGGTCTCCACCCCCGTGCTAACCTGAGCATTGCTACATCTCTACAAACAGTAAGCTGCAGATTAACCAGCACATTCCCAGCTGTGAAGCCACTAACCATCCTGGCGTTCTGCTCACCCCCAGCTGCAGCAAGAACACACACCCACACATTCACACACTCCACTTTATTATAATAAAGATAATTGTATCTACTTTGGTCTCCGAGTCTGCTCATTGGGTCAACAAACCATGTCACTGGATGCAAGAAAACAACAGAACCCATAGGCCTCTATGGTGGGACTGATTTATTGATGGCTGCCTGGATGACATAACAGTTTTACAAAACAATAACAAACATAATAGACCAACTTTTACACCATATGTGAAGAAGAAAGGAACTCCCATTATCTACTGCATCTCCTCACAGTCTCTATGCGTAGTCAGATAAAAGGATTCACTCAGTGTTTGGAGCATGCAGACCTGCAATTGTAGAAAAGATTTAGAGATCACTTTCAATATTCTCATTAATGAGGATGATTAGAGCAGATTAAAGCAGGTGAATAATCCAACTAGACTGACAATGATGAAGCAGCTCACTGTGGGCCGATAAACACACCCCAAGGTCACCAAGAGCCTTTACTCCTCTCTATGTACTAGTGCACCTTAAAATGTTAGAATATCATGAGTCAGCAATTTAATTCAAAGAGTGAATGAATGAATGAATGAATGAATGAATCTTTATTTTGGATAGATTAAAAGTAAAGATTAAAAAAGAAACAGAATAATATAACAAAGGGGGAAAGAAAATCCAACAAGGTCAAATTAGACAATAACTCCTCTGATTGTACAGTTCAGCTTAAGTTTTCCAAAATGGGTGATGGCTGAAGCCGCAGCTTATATTGCCCACCCATATTTCATCCAAGAATTCAAAAGAAAAACAAAACAAGAGCGATTACAATTCAGAACATTGCTAAGACCAAATGTGACAAAAAAACTAAGCAACAACACAACACAGACTGGATATGACAATCCTTATGTGATTTTACATGTCATCTTGTATATATGTTTGGAGTATTTCTTCCTTTAGTTTTTGTTTAACTTGTTCAAGCGTTGTACATGATTTTAATTCAGGTCCAAAAGCGTTCCACAATCTGACTCCTTGCACTGAAACATAGTGTTGCTTGGTGGTAGTTCTCACTGAAGGTTTTTGAAATATACATGTTCCTCTGAAATGATATTGTTTCTCCCTTATCTGGAACAACTTTTGGATATTTGCGGGCAGTGATAGATTCTTCACTTTAAACATTATTACTGCAGTTTTAAAGTCAACCAGATCTTTCAACTTGAGAGCTTTTAATTTAAGAAAAAGTGGGTTTGTTGGTTCCCTGTAAGCAGCTTTGTTTATTATTCTAATAGCTCTCTTCTGAAGCATAAAGACTGGATATATGTTTGTTTTATATGTATTTCCCCATATTTCAGTACAATATGTCATGTATGGGAGTATTAATGAATGATACAAAGTATATAATGTGGGTTGATTCAGCAAATATTTCACTCTGTGTAGTATTGTAATTGATTTAGATATTTTACCTTTAATATAATTAATATGTGACTTCTAACACAGTTTATTATCAATTATTACTCCAAGAAATTTAGTTTCGGATACCCTTTCAATCTCTACACCATTTACACTGAGTTTAGATACTAAGTTGTTGTGATGGTTGTTAAAAACTATAAGTTTTGTCTTACTTAAATTGAGCGTTAATTTGTTTGAATCAAACCACAGTTTAAGCTTTCCTAATTCCTTTCCGAGTGTATCCAGAAGTTGTTCCAAATTGCTTCCACTGCATAATAAATTAGTGTCATCGGCAAACAATATTAAATCCATTTTTTCCGAAACTTTACATATATCATTTATATACATATTGAATAATAATGGCCCCAAAACTGAACCCTGTGGGACTCCACAAGTAACCTTCAGTAACTGCGAGTTTTTGTTACCAACACATACATACGGATATCTATTCTTTAAGTAACTACATAACCAGGACAGTGCTACCCCCCTAATACCACAATTTTGTAGTTTCTTTAATAATAGATTATGATCCACTGTATCAAATGCTTTTTTAAGATCCAAGAATACCCCAACTGAATACTCTTTATTTTCAATGGCAGTTGATATTTTTTCTATAAATTCCATTAGAGCAAATGCAGTTGTCCTCTTGTGTCTGAACCCATATTGCTGCTCACACAATAAATCATTCTTCAGTATGAAGTTGTCAGTTCTCTCACAGAATATTTTTAAGTATCTTGGAAAATTGCGGCAATAGTGAAATTGGTCTATAGTTTGAAAATTCCCCTCTTGTCACCCGTCTTGTATATCGGAATTACTTTAGCTATTTTCATTGCATTGGGAAATATACCTGTTTGGAGAAACAGGTTACAGATATATGTCAGTGGTTTCACTAAGCATTCAATAATAGTTTTGACTAGGAGCATGTCAATACCATCACAGTCCGTAGATGTTTTACTTTTAAACGATTTAACAATTTCAATGACCTCTCTCTCGTCTGTGTTCTTTATGAAAATGGAGTCTTTTATTGCAGTGTTTTGGCTTATTGTATCACCTGTAGGTGCCGTAATGGGTATTTCTCGAGCCAAATTAGGACCAATGTTAACAAAAAAGTTATTAAATTCATCTGCAGGTGAAGCTGCATTCACACTCTGAGTCATTTTATTATTTTTTGAAAAATTGGTTGGGTAGCTTGCATTTCTGTTTTTATTTCCAAGAATATTGTTAAGTATTGTCCATGTATTTTTAATATTGTCTCTGTTTTCACCAGTTAGTTACTGTAATAGTCTCTTTTACTACATCTTATTATATATGTTAACTTATTTTTGTATGTTTTATACCGCTGCTCTGCTTCTTTTGTCCTTTTCTTTAGAAAAGCTTTATATAATGAATTTTTCTTTTTACATGCCTTTTGTAATCCTTTGGTTAACCATGGCTTGTTGACAAATTTATGTTTTAGCTTTTTCTTTACTAATGGACATTTTTTTCATAAAGAGTGGTTACAATGTTTATAAATGTGTCATAGGCTTAATTTACATCTGATACATAGACTTTTGTCCAGTCTTGCTTCAGCAAGTCTTCTTTAAAAGAACTGATTGCATTTTGTGATTTGTATCTGAATGATTTTAAAACTTTTTCTGTATTGGCCCCCGTGTGGCCATGGATAAGTGCAAAGGTTGGCAAATGGTCACTTATGTGGGGAGCGTGAAATGAGGAGGCTGAATTATTTCTCAATTCAGGTTTATTGCAGATTCACATCCCCAGCAATCTCTCAAGACAAGTAAGAGAGTGAGCTGCATCAAAACCCCCACATTTATACATGACACCTCAAAAGGCAGAATCACACATTGCTGTCAAACTCCCATTTGACAATAACTCCCCCCCCCCCCCCCGAGTGTCTTAGTCTTCCGTCTGGCCCCCGGAGGTTAGGAAGTCCTTTCAGCGTCTTATCACGGCACCTCCGTTCTCCTGCCATTCTCTACAGGCGGTCCAGACGTATTGTCCCATCCAAGACGTGAGGTCAATCAACACATGCAGTTCTAAGCATCTCCTTTGTGCTTATACATATGAAGTCAAAAATATGTGAGCCACATAACCCCCCCAAACGTCGAAGAATGGACAATATAGCATAGTTCACTCAACCTGATAAAATCAACAGCATAGTCTACCCAACCTGATAAAATCAACAGCATAGTCTACACAACATGACAAAATCAACGGCATAGTCTACGTAACATGATAAAATCAACGGCATAGTCTACACAACATGATAAAATCAACAGCATAGTCTACACAACATAATAAAATCAACAGTACAGTCTACACAACATGATAAAATCACACATCAGTCCGTACGCCTCCTGGGCTTCAAATGTCTTCCAAACCTGCTGTAAGCAGGCTTCGCAGCCTTCGTGGCGGCGTCCTGCAGCGAATCTGCCAACTGAGGAAGAGAATGGTTATTTGATCCCTGCGGGGGCTCCCTGGGGGGTCTGCCACGTCGAGGTGCCCTCGCCACCGGTACAGACTCGTCGTTCATCACAAAAGCAGGCTTTAGTCTGTCAGTACTAACTGTTTCTTTTCTGTCCCCCAAATCTAGCACAAAATGTTTGTCACCTGTTTCCAGCACTCTAAATGGGCCATCGTATGGTGGGCGGTTGAGTTTACCCGCTACGTGCTAAATATCAGTAGTAAATTCCGAAATTGCGGCCAGCTGCCTCTGCTGCTGGCCCAACCAAGGTTCTGAAATTTTGGCCATCGCAAAAGTGAGCGGCTTGTGGTCGACAAACGCGGTGAAACGCCGCCCTTCCAGCCAGAACTGGAAATGGTGAATGGCTAAGTGGAGCGCTAACAGCTCCCTGTCAAACGTGCTGTATTTCCGCTCGGCTTCGCGCAAGGATCTGCTGAAAAATGCCAGCGACTGCCAAACCCCGGCTACCTGCTGTTCCACAACCGCCCCTATAGCCAAATCTGACGTGTCAGTGGTGAGCGTTATGCGGGCTGTTGGGTCCAGGTGAGCGAGCAGCGCAGCATCAGTAAGGGCTTGTTTAACCTCCGCGAATGCGCGCTCTCGCTCCGGGGACCACTCGATCGGATTGGGGGGTTTTTGCTTTCTAAGTGTGGCATATAATGGTTGCATGAGTCGCGCTGCGTGGGGTAGGAAACGGTTATAAAAATTTACCATTCCTAAAAACTCTTGTAATGCTTTGACCGTTTGTGGACGGGGAAACTCTGCCACTGCGCGTACTTTGTCCGGTAGTGGAACTGCCCCCTCTGGGGAAACGCGGTGCCCCAAAAAATCGATCTGCGCCACGCCGAACTGGCACTTGGCTGGATTAATTATTAACCCGTGCTCTCCCAACCTCCGAAAAACTGCCGTGAGGTGTTTTTCGTGTTCCTCCTCGGAAGTGCTGGCGACTAAAATGTCGTCGAGGTAGACAAACACAAAAGGGAGATTGCGTAACACCGCATCCATCATGCGTTGGAAGGTTTGCGCAGCGCCTTTAAGGCCAAAAGGCATGCGTAAAAACTCGAAAAGTCCGAACGGGGTTATTACCACTGTTTTGGGAATGTCCTTGGCTCGGACTGGGACCTGATGATAGCCGCGGACCAGGTCTATTTTAGAAAAAATGCGCGCCCCCACCAGATGTACTGAAAAATCCTGGATGTGTGGGATTGGGTAGCGGTCATGCGCCGTGGCGTTGTTCAACCTGCGGTAATCACCACGAGCCGTCAGCTTTAGGGACCATATGCAGCGGTGAGGCCCATGGGCTCTTCGAACGATGAATGATGCCCAGCCTTTCCAGGCTGGCGAACTCCTCGCGCGCTATGGAGAGTTTAGCTGCATCCAAGCGCCGAGCTTTCGCGAAAACGGGAGGGCCAGTCGTAGTGATGAAATGCTCCACCCCGTGTTTCGCAACTGTTGCCGAAAATGTGGTAACTGTGAGTGCTGGAAACTGGGTGCAACTTATCGCCTGCTGTGGTGACGTTGGTCTAAACCGGCGGTGGGGACACTCGAGCTGCACAAGGGATTGAATAAAAAGAGAGTGCATTAACAAGTCGCCTATTGGCAAGATCAACTAACAAACCATGTGAGCACAGAAAATCAGCACTTAACATGTTGAAACTCACCGCCGCTATAATAAAAGTCCATTCAAAAGTGCAGCCGTGTAAGGACAGAAGCAGAGTCCTTTCTCAGAAGGTCTTGATGCTCGAGCCGTTCGCCGCCACCGCGCCGTTACCGCGGGGGCCTGCCAGCCATTCAGCATAGGTCGGGGTGATGAAACTCACTTGTGCACCAGTGTCCACGAGGAAGTGTTGCCCGGAGCTCGCATCTGTGATGTAGAGCAGCTTGTTTAGTTCGCCGAGAGCCGAGGCTGCTAACGACTCCCGGTCCTGGCGTTTTCCCGAGTTCTTGAAGCTGCAACGGCGGCACGCACCTGTGCGCCTTCTCTGCGAAACGCCGATGATAAAAGCAGAGGCCATCTCCTCCGCTGCGTCGGGATCGCGCCGCTGCCATCGTTGGTGGGACTGGTTCCGCTGTCTCTGGCTCTTCACTGCTCCAGGTCGCCGTGCCGAGGTCTGCTGCTGCCGTGGTGGCCGTCTGCTCACCGCAGGAGTTGAGGAGCCGCTGCGCCTCTCGGGCTAGCGCACGGAAGTCCCGCTGGGTCACACAGCGCATACTGGATAGGGCCCCCCTCATCTGCATTGGGAGGGTTCTCAGGAAGATGTGTTTAAACAGGAAATCATCGTTGTCTGCATCCCTCAGCTGCAGCATGTCTTCCATCAGATCGACTGGCCTGCGTCCTCCTCGGTCGCGCAGATCCAGGAGTCTCCTAGCCCTCTCTTCAGGTGAGGGCGTGAAACATTGGATGAGGGCAGCCTTCAGCTCGCTGTATTTGTCGTCGGCGGGCGGCTGCTGTACCAGGCTCCGTACACATCGAGCTGTGTGGTTGTCGAGCTTGGCGATGACATGGTAGAATTTAGTGTCATCCGCCGTTATTCCCCCGAGCATGAACTGTGCTTCGGCCTGGAGGAACCACGAGTCCGGGTTGTCCTGCCAGAACTCTGGTAGTTCGATCGAGACGGCGCTCGCACGAGCGGTCCTTGACGAGCCTGGCTCGGGGGAATTGCTTCTGGACATTTTCACGTCATCGGTCACCAATGTGGGGAGCGTGAAATGAGGAGGCTGAATTATTTCTCACTTCAGGTTTATTGCAGATTCACATCCCCAGCAATCTCTCAAGACAAGTAAGAGAGTGAGCTGCATCAAAACCCCCACATTTATACATGACACCTCAAAAGGCAGAATCACACATTGCTGTCAAACCCCCATTTGACAATAACTCCCCCCCGAGTGTCTTAGTCTTCCGTCTGGCCCCCGGAGGTCAGGAAGTCCTTTCAGCGTCTTATCACGGCACCTCCGTTCTCCTGCCATTCTCCACAGGCGGTCCAGACGTATTGTCCCATCCAAGACGTGAGGTCAATCAACACATGCAGTTCTAAGCATCTCCTTTGTGCTTATACATATGAAGTCAAAAATATGTGAGCCACAACTTATATCATTTATCAATAATCCACTTTCTATTTTCTTATCAATAATATTAACAAACAGATTATCAATAAGTGTAGCAGTGTGAACTATGATTCTACTGGGATGTGTTATTGTGGGATATAGACTCATACTGTACATAGAGTTCATGAACTCTGTAATTACATTTTGTTGATATGGATTTAGTAAATCAATATTGAAATCTCCACAAATTACTACCATTTTCTTACTAGTAATATTATTGTACAGCTCAACTAATTTATCTCTGAATGTCTCAATGCAAGTTCCCAGCGTTCTATATATACAACTTATAATTAGATTTTTTGTTTTATCTTGGTCAATCTCAACAGTAACACATTCCAAAATCCCTGGTAGTGCAAAGGACATTCCATTTACAAGCTTACACCTATACAGGTCATCAATATACAGTGCAACACCACCACCCTTTTTTGAGATCTGTTAATATGAAACATCTGATACCCCTCTATTGCCATCAGGGGAGCCTGCTCTTCATTAAGCCAAGTTTCAGAGACTGCGATAGCTGTAAATTTTCTGTCTAGCTATTTTAAATAGTCCTGAATCTGTGGAAAGTTTTTGTTAAGACTTCTGCTGTTGAAGTGTATTATTGATAGTTTACCATCTAGTTGCACTTGACTTTTGAATTGCTTTTCAGTATAATATTCACAATGATTATGAATATTATTGAAAAAGTGGTTATCAGGATCAATATCATTTTCCATCTCTTGTAGTTTATGTTCAGCATAATGGCATATTTTCAGAGTTTGAATTTCCTCACTCTCTGTCAAATGACTTCCTCCAACTGGGGATAATTGATGTCTACTCCAGTCAGTCATAAGTTTTTTTGTTTGTTTAGTTTTTTTTTGTTTTTTTTTAAGTACATTGACATGGTATGTCAAAAGAACTATTCTTGCCGTGTGTGTGGATATGGATTATTATAGTCTCTTAATTTTCTTAATCAGTGTTCATCTATATTGAAGCCACAATCATCAAAATTCAAAGCAAAAAAGCTTGAAATTGTTCACTTTATGTGTGGATATAGAAAATGTGAATATTGTTATTTACCCATAAGTCCCAAAGGTATTTTGAGGTCTGCCTCACTAAACAGACATACCCAAAATAAATCTATTATAACTCATACCCATCAAGTGATACGGTTTTGCCGTATTTTAATACAGGGAAAATGTAATTTTAGCAAATACGGGCGTATTGCCATTTCTGTACGCCAAAAAGAAAAATATACAGCGAAAAAAAAAATTATTGAGAGAACCTAAAATCAACTGAACAGTAATTCGATGCCTGGCGAAATTGAGCGCACCTAAGCAGTCTTTTTGTGATTTTCAAAATGGCTTCATGCAGTGCGCCGCCAGCGAAGAAAACAAAACTTGAAGAAAAGGGAAATCGAGGGACTGGACGTCACCGAAAAGAATGGGAGAGTCCGAGCTTCAAGAAGGGAAAATACGCTGGATGGATAAAGGCTTCTCCAGAGGGCCCTACACACTCCTTCTGTGTTCCATGTAGGAAGAGCATAAAAGTGACTGCATCGGGGATTTTCGACCTGAAGTCGCACTTTGCTACACAGCGCCACAAAAACTTTGTAGCCAAATTCGATCGATGGATGAACATTTTCAGCCAGTGAGAGAACCGACGCCTTCCAAATCCAATGCATCACTAGCAGAAGTGATGGTTTGTCATTCTGTGGCAGAGCACAATCTACCCCCATCGGTGGCAGATCACTTCAGTGACTTTCAAATTAAGCTTGTGCTAATGTAAATTTGAAAAATATTGGTTTTTTATTTATTTTTATTTATTTATTATTAATATTATCAGTTTTTTAAATTTATTTATTTATTATTTTTTTATTTATTTATTTTTTGTGCTACTTGGCTTATTATTTTCACATTACCAAAAAGTTATGGCTCAAGATTGTGTCCATATAAGTGTACATTTGAATAAATTTGTTTGAAATAGTTCATGTTGCAATTGTTAAGATAAGATAAGATAAGCCTTTATTAGTCCCACAACGGGGAAATTCCAGGATTGCAACAGCACAGGGATAGCAACACTCAGAGCAACAATCAGAAGGCAAGAAAAAAAAAAAAAAAACAAGCAAGCAAGAGCAGCTAATAAACATATGTACGTATTACTATAAAATATATATATATACACACACACACAGACACACAGTGCAGAGCATTGTAGCTGGATGGAATAAATATATGAATATATGAACACACAGTGCAGAGCATTGTAGCTAGATGGAATAAATATGTAAATATATAAACACCCACAGTACGGAGCATTGCAGCTAGGTGGAATAAATATGCAAGTATATAAACACACACAGTGCGGAGCAATGTAGCTAGATGGAATAATATGTAGATATATAAATATATAAACACCCACAGTACGGAGCATTGTAGCTAGATGGAATAAATATGCAAATATATAAACACACACAGTGCAGAGCATTGTTGCTAGATGGAATGAAACAGCATAACCGTCTACTTAGTTATCCTACATGGTATGATTATGTGCCCATACATATTCTCACCCTCCATAGCGACCGGTATGTTCCTAGTTGTATGCCGGAGAGGACCATTGTGTAAGTCTATTGCATCTTTTGCATTCAAAAAACTATTAGTTTGTTACGTCTTTTTGCTATCTCTGCGAGCAGCCCTGCTTAGGTTGTACAGTCTGACAGCCGTTGGTAGGAAGGACCTACGAAACCTCTCGGTTGTGCACCTGGGATGATGTAGTCTGCTGCTAAATGAGCTCCTCAGTGCATTCAGTATGTCCTGCATAGGGTGGAACTCGGACTCCAGCAGAGATGACAGTTTAGCCACCGTCCTTCTCTCTCCTATCTCCTCCATCGGATCAAGGCGCTGCCCCAGGACAGAGCTAGCTTTCTTAATCAGTTTGTTCAGTCTCTTCCTATCGGCTGCAGTAATGCCACTGCCCCAGCAGACCACTCCAAAAGTGATGGCTGATGCCACCACCGTGTCATAGAATGACTTCAGCAGCGCCCCTTGTACACCAAAAGACCTGAGTCTCCTCAGCAGGAACAGCCTGCGCTGTCCCTTCTTGTAGAGTGCATCAGTATTGTGTGACCAGTCTAGTTTATTGTTCAGATGAATACCCAGGTACTTATAGGATGTCACCATCTCGATGTCTGTTCCCTGTATATTTACTGGTACTGTGAGGGGCTGCCCATGCCTGCGGCAGTCCACCACCAGCTCCTTAGTTTTCCTCGCGTTGATCTGGAGGCAGTTCCGATGGCACCAGTCCACGAAGTCCTGGATAAGCCCTCTGTACTCAGCTTCATCTCCATTGGAGATGAGGCCAACGATCGCAGAGTCATCAGAGAACTTCTGTAGATGGCAGTGTGTTGTGTTGTGTGAGAAGTCCGCAGTATAAAGAGTGAACAGGAAGGGAGCCAGCACCGTTCCCTGGGGGGCCCCCGTGCTACTGATGATCGTGTCGGACACACAGTCCCGGGTTCTCACAAACTGAGGCCGGTTCGTGAGGTAGTCCAGGATCCATGATGACAGGTGCTGGTCCACCCCTGCGCGCAGCAGCTTGTCCTTCAGGATCATCGGTTGGATGGTGTTGAAAGCACTGGAGAAGTCAAAGAACATGATCCTCACCATATTCCCGGGCTTCTCCAGGTGGGACAGAGAACGGTGAAGGAGGAAGATCACCGCATCCTCCACCCCAATGCCATGCTGGTAGGCGAACTGGAGTGGATCCATCGCTGGTTCCACCAGGGGGCGGAGGTGAGCAAGGAGCAGTCTCTCCAGGGTCTTCATCAAGTGGGACGTCAAGGCCACCGGTCTGTAGCTGTTCAGGTCTTTGGGGTGGGAAGTTTTTGGTACAGGTACCACACAAGATGTTTTCCACAGCTGTGGTACCCTCCCCAGTTTCAGGCTCATGTTGAAGATATACGTCACAATCCCACACAGCTGGTCTGCACAGGACTTGAGGAGCTTTGCGCTGATGCCGTCCGGTCCCGGCGCCTTCCTCGCCTTGATCTTCCTCAGCTCCGTCCTCACCTGGGTCCTGGTCAGGGGCAGGATGGGGGGCTGTGTGTTGGGAGTGGGGGGGTGTTGGTAGAGTGGGGAGTGGGCAGCAGGACTTGATTTCTTTAGAGGCAGCAGTGGTTGTTGTGCAGTCAGGGGGGAGGGCGGTTGGTCAAATCTATTGAAAAACAGATTCAGGTTGTTCGCCCACTCCCTGCCCCCTGTGGCCTGGGGGGAGGTATTCTGGAGCCCCGAGATGGTTTTGAGGTTTCTCCAGACCCCGCTGATGTCGCTCTGTTGCAGCTTGTCCTCCATCTTCTTCCTGAAGCTGTCCTTGCCTTCTCTGATCTTTCTCCTCAGCTCCCTCTGTACGGACTTCAGCATCTCCCTGTTCCCCGACCTGAAGATCCTCTTCTTCTCTCTCAGAAGTGTTTTTATCTCAGGGTTGATCCAGGGTTTGTTGTTTGAGTGACGCCGTATGGTCTTGGTGGGAACGGATTTGTCCACACAGAAGCTGAGGTAGCCCGTGAAGGTGTGAATGTTGTTGTTTGGTTGGTTTTTGTTTGGTTTTTTTGCTTCAGTTTTCTTTCATCTGCCGATAAATACAGTTTTTAAGTACTCAGTACAGGTATGGAAGCCCCCCCAATATGGGAGGCATGAGTATGCCTTGACAGGTACGATAACTCCACAGGTCTAGGGTCTACATGCATAATTTTGGTCTCTTCAGATGGGCAAGACCTCACAGAATTTTCTCCTAGCATAATAAATAATAAACAAGAATAAATCTATCTGCAGAGATGACAGCTTCTTGACTGCAACTGGACAAATTTTATAGAACTGACACTCTACACAGTTTTTAATGATCAAAGGACCAGGTGGGCTCTATACTTTTACTATTTAAAATACATTTAAAGAATAAAATAGTTTAAATCTAAAGTGTAAATAGTGTAAAACAAGGTAAATTCCACATGTCATACATCTCTGGAAAGCTCACAACATATCGAGCAATGTCAAATTGATGTTTTAATCTGCAGTACCACTGTAATCCACCAGATGGAAGCAAAAAACAGTGTCTGTGGGGCTTATGAAAAACATTTTTTGAAAATTACATTTCTTTAGATGAACTAGTACACATATGCAGTGGGGAAAATAAGTATTGAACACAGCAACATTTTTCTCATTAAACATATTTCTGATGGAGCCACTGACCTGAGATTTTCACCAGATATCAGTAACAACCCAAGTAATACATACATACAAAGAAATCAAGGCAACTGTGTTCACAAGACCAGTTATATTTAATAAAGTGGGATGACACAGGGAATAAGTATTGAACACATGAAGAAAAAGCGGTGCAAAAAGGCATAGAAAGCCAAGAAACCAGCTGAAATTCATCAGAATTTAGGAAACCATCCCATCCCCCATCAGTGCAAATTAATTTCAGCTGGTTAAGTCCTCACTGATAGCCTTTAAAAAGGTCTGTGAATATCAGATTGTCACACGACAAAGAACTCATAAGTAGAAGCAAAGACCCCTCTCTAGACGTTCTCATCCTTATTGTTGCAAAACATAATGATGACATTGGCTACAGGCACATTTCTAAACTGCTGAATGTTCCAGTGAGCACTGTTGAAACCATTATTCAGAAGTGGAAGAAAACATCATTTTACCATAAACTGTCCACGACCAGGAGCTCCTCGCAAGATTTCTGACAGACGAGTCAAAAGAATTATCAGAAGAGTTAGTTGAAGCTCATTTAAAGTTTGCTGCACAACATTTGGGCAAGCCAGTAAAATACTGGGAAAATATAATCTGGTCAGACGAGACCAAAATTGAACTTTTTGGATGCCACAACACACAGCATGTTTGGAGGAGAAATTGCACTGCACATCAGCTCCAAAACACCTTACCAACAGTGAAGTTTGGAGGTGGGAGTATCATGGTGTGGGCGTGTGTTTCAGCACATGGTACAGGCAGACTTCATATAATTGAAGGAAAGATGAATGGACAAATATACAGAGATATTCTTGATAAGAATCTGTTGCCATGATGATGATGATGATGATACCATCTGCTAAGATGCTGAAAATGAAATGAGGGTGGACATTTCATGAAATGCAAGACAATGATTCCAAACACACAGTCAACGAAACTCTGAATTGGCTCTAGAGAAGGAAAATAAAGCTGTTAGAATGGCCCAGTCAGTCAGCTGACCCGAATCCAATTGAAAATCTATGGAACGAACTGAAGATCAGCGTTCACAGAAAACAAAATTTGAAGGCAGTTTGTGTGGAAGAATGGGCTAAAATAAGATAAGATAAGATAAGATAAGATAAGCCTTTATTAGTCCCACAACGGGGAAATTCCAGGATTGCAACAGCACAGGGATAGCAACACTCAGAGCAACAATCAGAAGGCAAGAAAAAAACAAGCAAGCAAGAGCAGCTAATATACATATGTACGTATTACTATAAAATATATATATATACACACACACACAGACACACAGTGCAGAGCATTGTAGCTGGATGGAATAAATATATGAATATATGAACACACAGTGCAGAGCATTGTAGCTAGATGGAATAAATATGTAAATATATAAACACCCACAGTACGGAGCATTGCAGCTAGGTGGAATAAATATACAAGTATATAAACACACACAGTGCGGAGCAATGTAGCTAGATGGAATAATATGTAGATATATAAATATATAAACACACCCAGTGCTGAGCATTGTAGCTAGATGGAATAAATATGTAAATATATAAACACACACAGTGCAGAGCATTGTTGCTAGATGGAATGAAACAGCATAACCGTCTACTTAGTTATCCTACATGGTATGACTATGTGCCCATACATATTCTCACCCTCCATAGCGACCGGTATGTTCCTAGTTGTATGTCGGAGGGGACCATTGTGTAAGTCTATTGCATCTTTTGCATTCAAAAAACTATTAGTTTGTTACGTCTTTTTGCTATCTCTGCGAGCAGCCCTGCTTAGGTTGTACAGTCTGACAGCCGTTGGTAGGAAGGACCTACGAAACCTCTCGGTTGTGCACCTGGGATGATGTAGTCTGCTGCTAAATGAGCTCCTCAGTGCATTCAGTATGTCCTGCATAGGGTGGAACTCGGACTCCAGCAGAGATGACAGTTTAGCCACCGTCCTTCTCTCTCCTATCTCCTCCATCGGATCAAGGCGCTGCCCCAGGACAGAGCTAGCTTTCTTAATCAGTTTGTTCAGTCTCTTCCTATCGGCTGCAGTAATGCCACTGCCCCAGCAGACCACTCCAAAAGTGATGGCTGATGGCTGAAAATCACTCCAGAGCAATGCCTGCGCCTAGTTTCTCTATACAGGAGGCGTCTGGAAGCTGTTATTACCAACAAAGGCTTTTCTACTAAATATTAAATGAATTTCACCAAATGTGTTTAATACTTATTCCCTACGTCATTCCACTTTATTAAATATAACTTGTTTTGTGAACACAGTTGCCTTGATATCTTTGTATGCATGGATTACTTGGGTTGTTACTGATATCTGGTGAAAATCTCAGGTCAACGGCTCCATCAGAAATATGTTTAATGAGAAAAACGTTGATGTGTTCAATACTTATTTTCCCCACTGTATATAGCCTAGACCAGGGGTAGTCAATTATGAGCCATGGGGGGCCAAAACCCAGCAGGTCTTCTCATCTTTTCACTGATCAGCAATCAGCTGTTGGAGACATCACTGTAGGATCTTGGCCTTCATATGAGTGGACACCCCTGGCCTCCAACTCAAAGCTTAAATTACATGTGCTCATATGTAGTGTCCTTTGACCCAGACCCATCTGAGGATCCTTGTTCAGTTTGGTGAGCATCTAGCCAATTGTCCATAGCAGCTTTTGTGAAATCACATTTATGCCCAAATCTCCTAACCTTTGACACTGATTGTGAGCTTGAGCACAACATACTGTAGCTGCAGGCCCACCTGAGGATCATAATGAGTTTGAAGACCAACTGCCTAACAGGCATACCGATTCTCACATTGTGGATGGAAAGACAGACAAGGACAGGCACATGTCACATCACATGACCCTTCTGAGGAAGGCTGCAGGAAGTGGCCGAACCACATCAAGATAAAAACAGCCTTACCCACTGTCTGATGAAAAAGAAACTAACTTTATAAGAACAGGTACAGCTATAAGGCATTAGCTCATTTTGCCTTTTTTGCTTCATTTTGCTCTAATGTGCTAAAGATGAACAGGTTAATATCAAATATTTTAACTATGAGTTCACGTTTTGTAGTCAGCCATCACTGAATCAGCTACTGAAAGACATGACAGCATGAGGAAAATAATCTCAGACACAAAAAAATCCCACAAACTAGTAGCTTTTATTTTAGAAATATGCAGAAGTGAAACTCGCCAGCACTGACGTACCTGACCACAGCTTCCCGTCTCAGAAAGGAAAATAAAAGCCATGATTAGTTTGCAGCTGCAGGGAGTTTAAATTATTAAAAATGTTTACTAAATTGCACAACACATGCTGATCTGGAGCCTGAATGGAGTCAATATTTTTTCAGACTCATACACTAAATACCTGGGCACACATAAACTTAGTCTTACCTTATTCTGATGAGAATGACACAAGTTGTGGTCAGCATGGTCACCACGATGAGGGCAAATACTCCAACAGCAATCATCCTGGGTAACAGAGCCATCTGGAGTGTCTGTTCTGGGCGAACTACAACAAAAATATGAAAATCATCATTTCTTTCATTAAACATATTGATCAGGTCCTGTTTGTGTCATTTCATAATCCTTTTATGAGTACTGTTAATATTTTGGTGAAACAAAAAAAAAAATCAGAAAATCTTGAATTTAAATTTCTCAGGTGTCATTATGCTAGATGGCTTGGATTATCAAAATGGCTACCAATAAATGCTTTTTCTTTAAATTCTCACTTACTTATAATCAAACTCATAGGAGCCAAATCTACATTTGGGGATGGTAAAGAATCCAAACCCAGATGGTCACTGGTTCATGTTTGGGTGGTTGTTTTAACTTTCACCACCAATTACCTGATTGAATGTTTTTCTCATTATCTCTGCTCCTATGGCAGCATAAGTTTTGTGGCAAAGCAGCTTTTCTGAGCAAAGTGTCCTTTGCTTTGATCATCAGAATGACAGATTATGGAGTTTCCAGTTAATTAGGACTGTGGTTTCCTCACCGAACACACTATAGATTTAGCCATTGGACACATGGTCTTAGATGTTGTCGACATTGCAGTAATGAAGAAAGGTACTGAAGTGCATAAATTTTTTTTTTCCAGAATCAAGATGGATGCAATAATGACTATGGAGAAAACTGGATTCTTTATTTCTGATTTGTTATGTAATGACATTATAGGTTACCGGCCCCCAAACAAATTAAACAAATTCATGCATCTTGTCATAGCAAATTAAACTATATGTGGAGGTGAAATAAATGTGGATGATTGTGTCATGTTTGACTGATGTAATGCTTTACTTCTCACTTTGGATAACAAGGTTGGTTGATCCTTCAAAAGTACCGGACGGATATGTGATAATGCTGCAGGTGTACAGTCCTGCGTCCTCCATTTCCACGTCCTTTATTGTTAATGATTGTTCTGCAAGCTCTACTCTGTTCTTCAGAGGAGATTTGGGAATTGCTACTTCATCGCCAGAGCAGAAATTTATAATAAGCACATTTGTTTTTCCTGGCTTTAGGAGATCCCACTGAACACAGATGATATTTCTGTGTTGTAGTCCTTGGATGAGTTGGCAGGGCAAGGTGACATTATTTCCAACATGTCCAGTAACTTCAGGCAAAACCTGCATTTTTTGTGCCTCCAAAACTGCAAAAATAAGTCATGAGTTGCAGTCAAGAAAAGGCAAAGAAAGACAAAACAGAAAGAACACACGTGGTTTTCCTTTTATCTAGACACATGAACAGAATATTTTTGTAACAGAAATTGTATAAAAATGTGTTAAAAATGAATCTGACAGTGATTTATAAATTTGAACACATTAGCAGAGGTGGGTAGTAACTAATTACATTTACTCATACTCAAACTTTTTCACAGAATTGCATTTTTGAAGTTTTACTGTTGAATACTATTTATTATTTAGGAAAAAAACAATACTTGTGCTGCAGTTACATTTGGCCATACCCTTTTGATTTAAGAGTATGGCTGAATATTACACTTGCAGTGTGTTTCAGTGCAATGTAGCATTTTAAAAAGTAACCAATTCCCATTTTCTCAGTTTGACAGTAAAAACTTGGAAAGACATGATGCTCTAAGATGGCCACCTACATGAAAAAGGGCCTACTTATCTGAAGGTACAGAAAATGTAACCTTTTCTTAAGGGTATATATTTCACAAGTGAAAATAAATGTTGCAATGAAAATCAGAATTCAGATTAGTTGAAAATTTTACACAATGTACCTGCAGTTTTTTCCTTATCAGTTTGTCTTCCCACAGATTTGAAATATTTTTTCTTGTATTCTTGATCGGTAAATATTTGTGTTCATCATTTCTTTAGGGTGCATGTCCATGGTTCACCCCTCCCCACACACACTCCAAGAGTCTATTTTCTGTTCAGTTTCTATGTATTCCAGCAATTAATGTGCTCATCGTTTTTTGTTGCAGCATTCATGGAGCTGAAAATGAAAAAAGTTCAACTTTTTTACCGCCTCAATGCTCATCAGCGACACACTTCTCCAATCAGCCGATCACAATCAGACTAAAAGTATACCAGGTTCAGGTTCAGGTTACTTTATTTGTACCCATAGGTAGATTTGTCTTGCAGTCTGGTGACATCCATATTTACAAGCCACAAATTACATTCAACATAGACACAAACACAGGCACACATGAAATTGACTATAAACATGATAAAAAATACTCAAGGCTCCATCAATCAGGGTATAAAAAGACAAAGAGATGGGAGAAAAACCAGAGGTAAGAGAGATGATCAATATGTAACAGCAAAAGCTTGGAGGGATGCGTGTTTTCATACCAGTTTGGAGTTTAGTGCAGTTAGCAGAGTGTCAGTGCAAAATGTGTGACAGCTGACAGCAAGCTTTGAGTGAGAGGTCAAGCACTTGCTAGGATACAGGGTGAAGACCTTTTTTAAGAGTGCCTTTTAAGTGCTCAGAAAAAAACAAATATAGAGGCAGCCTACACAGGCAGCCTTAATATGATTTGGATTTTTGATAGAGTACCCACACCGACTGTATACTTTATTTTGCCTAGATTTAAGAGAAAACTTTACAAATAGAGAAGTAAGTAACAAAATTACACCCTGGAAAAAATGTAATCATAGGCTACGGTCACACTGCAGGTCTTGATGCTCAATTCTGATTTTTTGCTGAGATTTTTTTTGTGTGGGCATTCACATTATAATTTAAATGTGACCCCCATCAGACTGGAGTATGAACAGTCTCCAGCTATGAAGTGACCCGCATGTGAAGAAGAAAACACGTCAGACACAGCGCTGTGTTTGAGGAAGTAAATATGAGCCCCGAACCATTGAGGGGGACAGAACTTCTTCACCTTTGATGCAGCGCAGCAAAATAAATGTTAAAAAACATTCAGAAATGTTTATGCACAAAATAAATGAGGCCACCTTCATTCCTCTACATGCCAGATGACCACTTCTTTTTTTTTTTTATAAATGTGCCGTTACTGTGCGCAGGTAATGTCTATGGCTTAAGCCCCGAACCCCCCACCCGCCCGCAACTTTGAAGTTATTGTGCAGTCTGAGCCGACAAAAATTACAATCCAGTGATAAACGGAAGGAGATCGATTAAAAAGAGAGCACAGATCAGCTGTGTCTTCCATGCCTGCGGCATCCGCCACCGCAGAATTGTAGCATCTGTCTCGCTTCAGTGAGGAAAAAGTCAGATGAAATGCAACATGACCGTTCAGACAGAGGTCGCTTTGGAAAATATCAGATACGATTCGGAATGAGGACCACATATGAATGTGGCCTGGGTCTGGTGTGAAAAAATTGGATATGTGTTGTTCAGCCATTAAAAAATCAGATATGGGTCACATTTGTGCAAAAAAAAATCAAAATTGGGCATTAAAACCTGCAGTGTGAGCGTAGCCTTAGTCAGATAAAATACCTTAAATAACGGTTATATATACGTGTTTTTTGTCTAACAAGATATTTCTTCTTATGGCAGTTTTCTGTAAGAAAATGTTATTTGCTTTAAGCAATTTGATAAGCCATATTTTCTTGCCCCATCAGCACATAATTTTACTTGAAACAAGAAAAAAATTTCTGGCAATAGATAATTTTACTTAAAATAAGTAAAAATATATCTGCCAACAGAGCAAGAAAATCATTTTTAAACTGCTATCTTAAAGCAAATAAAATTTTCTTACAGAAAACTGCATGACAAGAAGATATATCTTGTCAGACAAAACAAAACAAGCTTTTAAACACACACACACCTATATATACTGTATATTGTAGCTGCCATACGGAAAACATAATGACTAGCATCTTAGATAAGAACAAAGAGTAGAGTTTCCTTGGGGATAACAGGAAGTTGTGAAAGTATGATCTTTTGTGTGTCAAAGACTGCTTGGAGGATCCTTTGTGTGTCAGAGACTGCGAGGGGGATGTTAAGGGATTAAGGAAGTGAAATGCAATGTGAACTGTGATGTGTAGAAGCGGCTGTAGGAAGACCTGAGTATTTAAGAGAAGAGTTTTGTTTGAGATGTTCTCTTTCTACTATGCTCATGTGTGAGACGTGTAATAAACTGCCTGAGACAAATCTGCCTCATCATTTACACACTCCACTATATATATATACAGTGAAGCGGCATGAAAAAATAAGCAGCAGTGCTGTGGTTTTAAGCAGGTTTTATTAATCATACCGCCGTCACGGGAACTCGGCTCCAGCCATAGCGTGAGCAGGCTGAAGCCGAATTCCTCAGGCTCTCAGTGAAGAGGGGACACAAAATCTGTGTCCTGCAGCAGGGTTGAAGTCAGATTGAGAGAGAAAGAGAGAGGGATTGCGTTACAGAGTTGCACCTTAAATACTTGATCATAACAATACATCAAAAAGACATACCCCACAGTCTAGAATGATCAAAGGGACAACAGAACAGGCAGGAGGTATTTGCATTTGTAAGCCATACATCACAATGGGCAGATTAGCTAGACCTCGCTCTAAGTGCAAGACAAAGAGGCTAACAAGCACATCTACATATTGATCTGAGTCTCTAGGTCACAGTAAGGACAGGACGCATAAGTACAAAGGATGAAAGGCATCGATTAACATCACATAGGTGAGACAGAAGAAACTCGTCTACCTGTAGACATTAATACACCAAAGCACATCTAAGATGCTCAGAAAAAGCACAGTAAGGACAAGCCATATGCACACTATACAGAATGGCGCATTACATCACAACACATGCATGTTTGCATCACAAATACATGAATGGCACATTGCTTCTCAGTAATGCAGCAGAAAAACAGAGAAAAGAGGGCTGAGTGTCCTTAGTCTGTTGTGGGGTTAAAACGAACCGCCACACACGCTCCCCCCCAGAGGACGCGGCAGGGGGTCGCGACCTCGATAATCCATCTGTGTGAGCGAGCTGTGGGAGAAGCTCGCTGCAGGCGGAGGGGGAGGGAGGGGAGGGGTAGTAAGTGCCGGCAGGAGCTGTGAAATCGTCCTGAGCCGTGCAAAAATTGCTTGCTGCTCCGTGACGTCGAGGGTTTGTCCCGTTGCACGTGCGGAGATCACAAGAAGAAAAATTAGTCTCTGACTCCTCTTTTGGCCATGAAGAAAAGCAGGAGCGGCTGTAAGAGAAAAAGTAAACAAAGCAGGGGGACTGTTGGCTTTGGGTGCTGAAGCAACCCCAAAGCTCCCGGGAACAGCTGACGGCTGAAATCCCGTTGTGCCGTGGCTAAGACCATTAAAAAATCCAGTGGCGAGCTGCGTGCTTGCTTCAGGTGAACGAGCAGCCCTGAAGGTTCTGTGGGCAGCGGCGGAGGACGATGGCGGTCTGTGGCGTGGCTGAGACTGTTAACAAATCCTTCCAGTATGCTGCATGCGTGCCTCAGGTGAGCAAGCAGCCCTGAAAGGCAGCGGCGAAGGAGGAAGGCAGTCTGTGGAGCCATTACTTGTCCCGTGCGTGATGCGCCGTCCTTGTAACTCCCCGATGCGTGCGCGGGGGTTCAGTGCGTGGGTGGGCCGCTGGAGTGGTGAGTCAGGGTGCAGAAACTTGGTGGAGAACGGCGCAGACGGCGCCGGTAAAATCCAGGTTGAGCTGTGGCTGTAGATTGGCCATGGTGCGTTGGAGCGGTGAGAGGAAATAGACGATCTTTAGTCCCTCAGGCCCGTGCAGATGCGTTGGAGCGGCGGGAGGGAATAGACGATCTTTTGTTCCTCAGGCTCATGCAGCTGCGTTGGAGCGGTGTGAGGAAGTAGACGATCTCCGTCCCTCGGGCTCGTGGAGACGCGTTGGAGCGGTGCGAGGCAATAGACGATCTTTGTGCCCCGGGCTCGTGCAGCTGCGTTGGAGCGGTGAGAGGGAGGAGACGATCGTTGTCGCTCGTGCGGCCATGGTGCGTTCAGTTCCACGCGCTGCGCTCCCCGTCGGCCCTGGAGGTTGCCGTCGTGGAGAGGACGAGGTGCGTGCGCTCTCTGTGAGAGCGGCCGGTCCAGCGTGGTTGTGCAGATCTCACCATGAAACGTTGCTGCAGCTTTCCCGGTCGTGGGTGGTCTCCGGAGGGTTTCAACCTGGAAACTCTGCGTCGAAATCTCCCTGAAGCAGAAGGGAGCTGTTGCGTTCGCTGGCAGCATGTTCGTTTCAGCGTCGGGTCACTGCAGTGGTCCAGACCAGAAGTTGCTTTGCACAAAGCGTGTGCTTTCAGGCGGGGTCACCAACGCAGCTGTGTGGCTGTCCAGCTCGGAAGGTTGCTTTCGCACAAAACGTGTGCGTGTTCGAGGGGTCACCAGTGAAGCGGCATGGAAAAATAAGCAGCAGTGCTGTGGTTTTAAGCAGGTTTTATTAATCATACCGCCGTCACGGGAACTCGGCTCCAGCCATAGCGTGAGCAGGCTGAAGCCGAATTCCTCAGGCTCTCAGTGAAGAGGGGACACAAAATCTGTGTCCTGCAGCAGGGTTGAAGTCAGATTGAGAGAGAAAGAGAGAGGGATTGCGTTACAGAGTTGCACCTTAAATACTTGATCATAACAATACATCAAAAAGACATACCCCACAGTCTAGAATGATCAAAGGGACAACAGAACAGGCAGGAGGTATTTGCATTTGTAAGCCATACATCACAATGGGCAGATTAGCTAGACCTCGCTCTAAGTGCAAGACAAAGAGGCTAACAAGCACATCTACATATTGATCTGAGTCTCTAGGTCACAGTAAGGACAGGACGCATAAGTACAAAGGATGAAAGGCATTGATTAACATCACATAGGTGAGACAGAAGAAACTCGTCTACCTGTAGACATTAATACACCAAAGCACATCTAAGATGCTCAGAAAAAGCACAGTAAGGACAAGCCATATGCACACTATACAGAATGGCGCATTACATCACAACACATGCATGTTTGCATCACAAATACATGAATGGCACATTGCTTCTCAGTAATGCAGCAGAAAAACAGAGAAAAGAGGGCTGAGTGTCCTTAGTCTGTTGTGGGGTTAAAACGAACCGCCACAACAGTATATATACTGTATATATACGTATATATATATATGTATGTGTGTGTGTGTGTGTGTGTGTGTATGTATGTATACAGTCGTGAAAAAATTAGGACACCCTTTAAATATTCAGTTCTTTATTAAAAAATGTTCACATACAGTTAGGCCCAAAAATATTTGGACAGTGACACAAGTTTTGTTATTTTAGCTGTTATATAATCAATATGGGCTTAAAGTGCAGACTCTCAGCTGTAATTTGAGAGTATTCACATCCAAATTGGAGCAAGGGTTTAGGAATTACAGCTCTTTAATACGTAGCCGCCTCTTTTTCAAGGGACCAAAAGTAATTGGACAATTGACTCAGAAGGCTGCAAAAAAAAAAAAAAAAAGGCTGCATGGGCTCTTCCCTCATTAACCTGAGTCCAGGTGTGGCGTTTGCATTTGGAAGCTGTTGCTGTGAACACACAACATGCGGTCAAAGGAGATCTCAATGGAGGTAAAAGAGATCATCCTGAGGCTGAAAAAAAGAAGAAGAAATCCATCAGAGAGATAGCAGAAATGTTAGGAGTGGCCAAATCAACAGTTTGGTCCATTCTGAGAAAAAAAGAGTGCACTGGTGAGCTTGGGAACTCAAAAAGGCCTGGACGTCCACAAAAGACAACAGTGGTGGATGATCGCAGAATCCTTTCCATGGTGAAGAACAACCCTTCACAACATCCACTTAGGTAAAGAACACTCTCCAGGAAGTAGGTGTATCAGTATCTAAGTCTACCATAAAGAGAAGTTTTCATGAAAGTAAATACAAAGGATTCATCATAAGGTGCAAACCATGAATCAGCCTCAAAAATAGAAAAGCCAGAATTGACTTTGCCAAAAAACACCTGAAGAAGCCAGCCCAGTTCTGGAACAGCATTCTTTGGACAGATGAGACTAAGATCAACCTGTACCAGAATGATGGGAAGAAGAAAGTTTGGAGAAGAATTGGAACGGCTCATGATCCAAAGCACTACATCTTCTGTAAAACATGGTGGAGGCAGTGTGATGGCATGGGCATGCATGGCTTCCAATGGCACTGGGTCACTTGTGTTTATTGATGATGTGACAAAAGACAGAAGCAGCCGGATGAATTCTGAAGTGTTTAGGGATATACTTTCTGCTCAGATTCAGCCAAACGCAGCAAAGTTGATTGGACGGCGCTTCACCAATGATCCAAAACATACTGCAAAAGCAACCCAGGAGTTTTTTAAAGCAATGAAGTGGAATATTCTGCAATGGCCGAGTCAGTCACCAGATCTCAACCCAATCGAGCATGCATTTCACTTGCTCAAGACAAAACTTAAGGCAGAAAGACCCACAAACAAGCAACAACTGAAGACAGCTGCAGTAAAGGCCTGGCAAAGCATCACAAAGGAGGAAACCCAGCGTCTGGTGATGTCCATGGGTTCCAGACTTCAGGCAGTCATTGCCTGCAAAGGATTCTCAACAAAATATTGAAAAGTAACATTTTACTTAGGGTTATGTTTATTTGTCCAATTACTTTTGAGCCCCTGAAATGAGGAGCGTTTGTATAAAAATAGCTACAATTCCTACATGTTTAATCATATATTTTTGTTCAACCCCTTGAATTAAACCTTAAAGTCGGCACTTCAATTCCGTCGTAGTTGTTTCATTTCAAATCCAATGTGGTGGCATGCAGAGCCCAAATCATGAAGATTGTGTCACTGTCCAAATATTTCTGGGCCTAACTGTATCTATGTCTAACCTTGTTTTTGTTTTTATTTGCATTTTTTAACATTTATTTTAGCCATTTTAAGTGGGAATGAATGTGGGGGTGTCCTAAAAAAGATGGGGGTGTCCTAATTTATTCCTCACTATTTGTTAAGGATTACATTTTACAAAAAAATTGAAAAAAGTCTAATTCATTTATAATTGTTTAGCTGTATTACATGAAACTCCCAGTATTTTCAACACTGATATTAAATATCCATATGTCCAAATATGTTTAAAAAAACACACAGGCTTATACAGGCTGTCCTAATTTTTTTCACATGACTGTGTGTGTGTATTTCCAAATCAGCTTCTAAGACATGGTCACTTGAAATATGAGTATCTCAGATATAATAAAGCAAAAAGTCAAACGTCAACTCATTGCTACTTTTTGGCATTATTAGTATTTTTTGTCATGAATTGCCCGAACAGCAGAGAGGAGAGACCCAGATGCTGAACTGCAGTTTGTGATATTGAAAAACAAAACACAAAGTCCAAACAGTGCACCAACAGAAAATCCAAACTGATCACAAAAACAAACTTAAAAACAGAGCACACCAGAACAGGGGCAGGGTTCTGGTAGAGACGGGTAGAAGAGACTGCGGCAATGAGAGAGGAAAATAACAACCCATAAATAGGGCCAGAAACAAATGATAACAAGTGACGGCAGGTGTGGATCACATGAGCGGGCAGGAGGTAACAATAATTGCAACAGGGTGTCATGAGCTGAGAGCTGGAGGTTTCTGCCAGGCTCGGTCTCATGGCTTTTCATTATATTTACTTATTTGTTGTATTTTATGCTTTTTGGGTTTCTGTATTTGTGTACTGTATGCCATTTGCACTTTTATTTTGTATTAATTTAGTCTGCTTGGGTTGATATTTTATTCTTTATATCTTCACTGTTGTTCTTTTGCTGGTTGACAGCTGTTAGTGGCATCGTGCTCCATGTGGGCATTGACTTGTCAGCTGTCAGCTTTGGTTCGCTCCTCTCTCGATGCCCCCAGCTGGTCCTAATTATGTTTAATTGCTGTCTCCTGCCTACTCAGATAACCCACACCTGTCACTGATCTTGTAAACAGTTTTTGATCCTATTTAAGGGCTGTATTTTCATTTTCTCATCACCCCAGTCTTGTTCCAGCAGCAGCTCTGTCTCCGCTAATTGGACCCGCCTACGCTCCTTCAGCTCCTCGTCGATGGTGTGGGTCACTGTTCGGGAGGAGAAGGCGGGGCTGCTGTGTTGGGGCCAGACGGTGTCCATTGGGGACCTCCAGAGGCCATCTGGTGGATGACCAAGGACTCGGGTTCTGGATAAGACAAGCAAATCTTTCGCCCCTGGGTGCGCTTCTTCTTGAGCCCCAGTGGTGCTGAAGGGGAGTCCTTCACCTGACCACAGAGTTTCCGTTGGGCATCGACCACCAAGACGAGGAAAGCTGTGAGGCCCAGATAGCTCCAGAGATTGGGATGTGTCTCAATCACCCAGGCTGCACCGTCCACAAACCTCCAAGCCTCCCCAGGAGAGCGGGAGGCTCCAGCCCCCGAGGCAAAACTGGCGATGAGCGTCGTCGCCACACACTCCTCCTCACTCAGTCCCAGAGTTGAAAAATCAATGGTGGGAGACATAGTAACACCCTAGGTGAAAAACAAAAAATGGGGAGGAGTAGGAGAAAAAGGCAACCCTCGCTGCCGCTGGTGTATTAAATTATTTTAATACAATTTAAATTATATTAAAAACGTCCACTACCAGAAATCGCCAAGAGAGAAACTAAAACAACCACAAACTGCAGCACAAACTGCAGCAGCTGGGTCTCTAACTGGCCAGAGTCTTCTGTCATGAATTACCTGAATGACAGAGAGGAGAGACCCAGACGCTGAATTGCAGTTTGTGATATTTATTGGAAAAACAAAAAAAAACACAAAGAAAGTCCATACAGTGCATGAGCGGGCAGGAAGTAACAATGATTACAACAGGGGTCAGCTGGGAGTAATGAGACAGAGAAGACGGGACTGATAGCTGACAGGAGCACCACCCACAACAGAGCAAAAAACCCAGAAGTGCCACTGACAGCTGCAGCCCTGGGGAGAGAGAGCACACAACAGAATATGAATATAATGTGACGACAAAATAAAGACGAGTAAACCCAAATATGTAAATAAAAGTACAATGAACGTAAACAGGAAAATCAATCATACTAAGAGGCAATACAGAATATGTAAAACCATCCAAAGATAAAATAACAGGAATTAGAACTCAAAACTCAACACCATACAGATATGGGGGGAAAAAACAAAGAAAATGAGCACTGCAGAATCCCCCCGTGCTCAGATCGTGACACTTTTTTTTTGCAAAAACAGTTAAGTCTACAAGCCGTTCTTTTGCAAAAACAGGCAAGTCCCGAAAACCATGCTATTTTGTCTGGAACATACTTGAATGTCTATAAGCATCAATGTAGTATGATTGACACACTGATTTAGGCATATCCACTGTGTAAAATGGTATAATATACAGTAGCTATAATAAAGCTATGATTGAAGATTCAAAGATTTTACTGTTAATACGACTATACGTACAGGACATACAGGAGAACTGAAATGGTGTTTCTCTCTCCTTTCATTGGTGTGCACAGTATAAAAAGAAAAGGAATAAGACTGGAAAAAAGAAAACAACAGCAATCTAATATAAAATATGTACAGTAATGTAGCCCGTGGTGCAAATGGTGACAAGACCCAGACCTCCTATAGTGCAAAATTGAGATAATGATAAAACCCAGCAATCCTATATACAACTAGAGATGTAATACTCGTAGTTGCAGTTCAATGTGGTAGTGTAGGTGCAGATAGTAACAGATAGGACTGCACGTGATCAGTATTGCAGTGACAGACAGACGACAGCAGATATGGCATTTGAGCAAATGGTTGCAGTTAATGTTAATGTGCAAAAACATACAGCAGCAAAGTAGCAAGAATTCTGATAATAGAAGATGAGTAGCAAGAATTCTGAATATTGTTCGCTGTTCCGACCTTGTTTCCGCCCTACTGGTGAACGCATCACTGGTTTATCTGCTTCATCAAAATTATCCATATTTGACATAAAATGCAACAAAATTGTAAAAAAAAAAAAAAAAAAAAAAAAACTGGCAAGGAAATCACTCACAGCAAGCAGGTGCTGTGTTTGAAATGCTCACTCCTTCCCCATATAATGTACTACAGTGGTGTGAAAAAGTGTTTGCCCCCTTCCTGGTTTCTCTTTTTTTATGTTTGTCACACTTAAATGCTTCAGATCATCAAACAAATTTAAATATTAGACAAAGATAACACAAGTAAACACAAAATGCAGTTTTTAAATGAAGGTGTTTGTAGGGAGCTTGAAAGAGTTTTTTTTCTTGGGGGGTCTACCCCGCCGAGGTGCTCTCGCCACCCGTGCAGGCTCGTCGCTCAACAAGAAGGCAGGTTTAAGTCTGTCAATGCTGACTGTTTCTTTTCTGTCCCCTAAATCAAGCACAAAATGCTTATCACCAGGTTCCAGCACTCTGAATGGTCCATCGTATGGTGGACGGAGGGTTGATTTTAAAGGTTCGTGTCTAACAAAAACGAACTCGGCGTTTTTTAAAGCTTGGGGGACAAAAACCCGTGGAAAAGAGTGATGTGCCGGTCCGGGGAGCGTGTCCGGTCCGGTGCTGCTTAAGGGCCCCAGGGCTGGAAGATGCCCAGGCTCTGGATGCTCTGGTAAGAACTCACCTGGGAGTCTGAGAGGTTGTGCAAAAACTAATTCTGCTGGGGAGGCGTCTAGATCCTCTTTAGGCGCAGAACGCAACCCTAATAAAACCCAGGGAAGTTTATTCACCCAATCTGTATCCGTTAGTGAGGTCCTGAGGGCGGCCTTTAAAGATCTGTGAAAACGCTCGCATAACCCATTAGCCTGAGGGTGATACGCGGAGGTGCGGTGAATTGTCGCTCCTAAGCTGCTGGCCATGGCTGACCACAGTTCTCAGACAAATTGAGGCCCCCTATCGGAAGTGATGTCCGATGGGACGCCGAAACGTGCCACCCAGTTTGTAAAAAAAACGCGAGCGACTTCCGCGGCTGTGGTTGACGCCAAAGGGACCGCCTCCGGCCAGCGCGTAGTACAGTCTATCATTGTTAACAGGTGTGTGAAACCTTGAGACGAAGGTAGTGGTCCCACGAGGTCGACATGAATGTGGTCAAACCTCCTGGCTGGGATTCGAAAAGGTTCTAGAGGAGCTTTTGTGTGTTTGTGTATTTTGGCGCATTGGCAAGACATGCAAGTCTTTGCCCATTCCTTTACATTTTTGCGCAGGCCCGGCCAAACAAACTTTTCCGCGACCATTTTAACCGAGGCACGCACCCCTGGGTGCGCGAGGGAGTGAACCGAGTCAAAAATGCGGCGGCGCCATGCAGCTGGAACTACCGGGCGAGGTCGGCCGGTTGACAGATTAGGGGGGGTACACCGTCACATAAACCCCTTTCCTCCAGTCTTAACCCTGTTGGTCCAGACTGGAGCGCGTGCACGTCCGCATCACTGCTTTGTTCCTCTGCCATGGCTGCGTAATCTATCCCTACGTGAATTGGGGCCGCGTATGCGTACGCGTTGGCGAAGAGTTCTGCGGCTGAGGTAGTATAATCTGTCTCCTCGTGCTCTGGCGATGTCACAGCGCGAGAGAGGCAGTCTGCTACTACGTTAAGTTTGCCTGCCACATGTCGAATGTCTGTGGTGAACTCTGAAATTGCAGCTAGCTGTCTTTGTTGCCTGCCTGACCATGGTTCTGAAATTTTAGCCATCGCAAAAGTGAGTGGTTTATGGTCTACAAAAGCTGTGAAACGCCGCCCTTCCAGCCAGAACTGGAAGTGGCGGATGGATAAATGAAGCGCTAGCAGCTCCCTGTCAAAAGTGCTGTATTTGCGCTCGATTTGGTTTAAAGATTTGCTAAAGAATGCTAACGGTTGCCAGGTTCCGCCAACGTGTTGTTCCACAACTGCCCCTATGACCAGGTCTGAAGCGTCTGTGGTTAGCGCTATGCAGGCCGAGGGATCAGGGTGAACCAACAATGTGGCATTCACTAGGGCACTCTTTACTTCCGCGAAGGCGCTTTCGCGCTCCGGGGTCCATTCGACCGCGTTGGAAGGTTTTTGTTTTCTGAGTGCGGCATACAGGGGTTGCATGAGTTGAGCTGCGCGGGGGAGGAAACGGTTGTAAAAATTCACCATTCCCAAAAATTCTTGCAGCGATCTGACCGTTTGTGGTCGTGGAAAATTTTTTACTGCGCGGACTTTGTCTGGCAATGGGACTGCCCCCTTTGGTGAAACTCTGTGTCCCAAAAAATCAATTTGTGACACGCCGAATCGGCATCTGGCTGGGTTGATTATTAACCCGTGCTCTTCTAGTCTCTGAAAAACTGTAGTGAGGTGTTGTTCGTGTTCTTCCTCTGACGGGCTGGCTACCAGCATATCGTCGAGGTAGACAAACACAAAGGGGAGGTCGCGTAATACCGCGTCCATCATACGCTGAAAAGTTTGAGCAGCGCCTTTGAGGCCAAACGGTATTCACAAAAATTCAAAAAGACCAAAAGGGGTTATTACAGCCATTTTAGGAATGTCTTCCGCTCGAACGGGGACTTGGTGATAGCCGCGGACCAGGTCTATTTTAGAAAAAATGCACGCACCCGCCAGATGTAGTGAAAAATCTTGGATGTGAGGAATTGGGTAGCGGTCATGCGCTGTTGCATTGTTTAATCTGCGGTAATTGCCGCAAGGTCTCCAAGAACCATCGGTTTTCGGGACCATGTGGAGTGGCGATGCCCAGGGGCTTTTTGAGCGCCTAATAATGCCTAATTTTTCTAGGCTGGCAAACTCGTCACGTGCTATGGCGAGCTTGGTCGCATCTAAGCGCCGAGCTTTGGCAAACACGGGTGGGCCTGTTGTGGGGATGAAGTGTTCAACCCCGTGTTTCGCTACTGTTGCTGAAAATTTGGGAACTGTGAGTGCTGGAAATTGGGTGAGGAGTTGGTCAAACTTACCTCCTGCTGTGGTGACGCTGGCCTGCACGGGTGGTGGAGAAACTCGAGCTGAGCAGGGGATAGAAGAAAATGACAGTGCATTAACCAAGCATCTATTTGCAAGATCGACTAACAACCCATGTGCACACAAAAAATCAGCACCCAACAAGTTAAAACTCACCGCCGCTATAATAAACGTCCATCTATAGTTGCGGCCGTGAATGCAAAGAGGCAGGTTCCTTTCACCGAAAGTGTCGATGGTCGAGCCGTTGGCTGCCATCGCTCCGTTTCTCCGGGGTCCCATGGCCCGGTCTGCGTTGGAAGGGGTGATGAAGCTCATCTGAGCTCCGGTGTCGATAAGGAACTGTCTCCCGGTGTGTCCGTCAGTCACATAAAGCAGCTTATTCGTCTCGCCGAGAGCCGTAGCTGCTAACGTTTTCCTGGCTTTGGTGTTACCCGAGTTTTTGAAATTGCAGGGGGGCATGCATTTGTACGCCCTCTCAGCGAAACGCTGATGATAATAGCAGAGGTCGTTCCGCCTGCTGCACCTTGGTCGTGTCGCTGCCATGGTGGGCGGGCTCTGCTCCGTTGTCTGCGGTTCTCTGCTGCTCTGGGCTTCCGCGCTGAGATCTGCAGATGCTGCTGTGGCCATCTGTTCGCCGCAGGCATTGATGAGCCGCTGCGCTTCTCGGGCCAGCGCGCGGAAGTCCTGCTGGGTGTTGCACCACATTTTGGCCAGTGTCCCTCTCATGTGTGGAGGCAGAGTGCTGAGGAAGATATGCTGGAAAAGGAAGTTGTCGTTGTCTGCTTCCTTAAGCTGCAGCATGTCCTCCATGAGGGCCTTTGGTCTGCATCCTCTGTGGCCGTAGATCGCCAGAATCTTCTCCGCTCTCTCCTCGGCTGAGGGGATGAAGTTCTCTATGATGGTCGCCTTTAATTCTCTGTATTTGTCGTGGGCGGGCGGTTGTTGAATTATGCTCCGCGCGCATCTTGACGTGGCGGCGTCGAGTTTGGCGACGATGTAGTAAAATTTCGTCTCGTCCACCGTTATGCCCGCCAGTGCAAACTGAGCCTCAGCTTGCTGGAACCACGAGCTCAGGTCGTTTTGCCAGAACTCTGGCAGCTTGACGGTGACGCCACTTGTGTGGGCCGTCTCTGATGTGTCCGCCGGGTGAGGACGCCTTTCTTCCGTCCTCACAGCGGAGCTGGGGATGGTGCTCGGTTGAGCCCTCTCTGTGGATTCTGCCGTGGGGGAACGTCTTCCATCCGTTCCCCTGTCTGCATGGGCGACGGCGCTTGCCTGGGTCGCCTCCGATGAGTTCGTCGCGGGACAACGTCTCTGTTCCATCCTCACGTCTGGTCACCAGTGTAGGGAGCTTGAAATGAAGAAGCGATGTGATTTTATAAATCAAGATTTATTATCAGCTTCACCTCCCAAACATGTCTCATCTCGATGCAGAAGCAGAATCAAGAGGTCGAGCGCAGTCAGACCTTCATACTTATACCCACACTCAACAAAAGACATTGCATATCAAAGCTGACATCCCACATTAACATAATTCCCCTCCATTGTCCTCCATCTCCTCCACCTGACCCTGGGTGGTCAGGAAGTTCGATCCGGTCTCCACCGCTGCGACTCAGTCTGTTCTTTGATCCTCGCCGGTGGTTGAGACCTCTTGTCCTGTTCTGAGGCGTGAGGTCGTTCCACATATGTAATCACTAAATATTCTAATATGTCTATACATATGTAGGTATGGAATATATGATTAATATAAGCCACAGTGTTTATTATTAAGGGTTAAAAAAAAAAATCCAAACCTACATGGCCGTGTGTGAAAAATTGATTGTCCCCCTGTTAAAACATAAATTAACTGTGGTTTATCACATCTTTGGAAAGCGGAGTTCAATTTCTCTAGCCACACCCAGGCCTGATTACTGCAGCACCTGCTCTCAATCAAGAAATCACTTAGACCTGACTGACAAAGTGAAGTAGACCAAAGGATCCTCAAAAGCTAGACATCATGCTGTCATCCAGAGAAATTCAGAAACAAATGAGAAACAACGTAATTTAGATCTATCAGTCTGGCAAAGGTTATAAAGCCATTTCTAAAGCTTTGGGCCTCCAGTGAACCACAGCGAGAGTCATTATCCACAAATGGTGAAAACATGGAATAGTGGTGAACCTTCCCAGGAGTGGCCAGCCGGCCAAAATTACCCCAAGAGCGCAGTAACGACTCATCCAAGAGGTCACAAAAGGTCAGTGTTCATGACTCCACCAAAAGAAGCAGGCTGGGCAAAAATGGCCTGCATGGCAGAGTTCCAAGACAAAAACCACTGCTGAGCAAAAACAGCATAAAGGCTCGTCTCAATTTTACCAGAAAACATCTTGATGATCCCCAAGACTTTCGGGAAAATACTCTGTGGACTGACGAGACAAAAAAACAAAAAAACAAAATGAAGACTTTGGAGTGGCCTAGTCAAAGTCCTGACCTGAATCAGATTGAGATGCTGTGGCAAGACCTTAAAAAGGCGGTTCATGCTCAAAAACCCACTAATGTGGTTGAATTACAACAATATTGCAAAGATGAGTGGGCCAAACTTCCTCTACAGCGCTGAGAAAGACTCATTGACAGTTATCGTAAATGCTTGATTGCAGTTGTTGCTGCTGAGGGTGGCCCAACCAGTTATTAGGTTTACAGGGCAGTCACTTTTTCATACAGGGCCATGTAGGTTTGGATTTTCTTTCCCCTTAATAATAAACGCCTTCATTTAAAAACTGCATTTTGAATCAGAATCAGAATCAGAAAGCTTTATTGCCAAGCATGTTTACATAAAAAACATAAACATACGAGGAATTTGACTTGACATTGGGCGCGCTGAATAAGCGCATCTCAATGACGCGGCAGCCATGGAGGCGCCTGTCAGCAGTAGAGGGTAAAGAAGGGAATGAGGGGAAAGGGAAGTGACACAATGGGCAGAGAGAAAAAAGCATTGTTAATCAAAATAAAGCTCATTTTATGACCAAAATTGTGATTACATAGAAAAAAAACTCTCCAATGCACAATTAGCAGACAATAGATCACACAAAAACAAAAGTTGAGAGAGACAGTGTGTGTGTATATGTGTCAGTGTATGTATCAGTCATGTGATGTTGTATGCAGTGTGTAGTGTGGGTGTGTCAGTTGCTAGTGAACAGCAGAGGGCGCCTCCTGGCAGTGGATGGATGTTATAATCATGTGATCTATAAGCAAGTCCAGAGTCTATCTCTCTCGTGCTTGCAGATGGCAGAGTTTGAAGACACATGGTAACACTGTCCTTGAAGAGTTCAGTCTGCTGAAACACCAGCAATTGTTTGTCGATTGTTTGGGTTAGCAGAGCCGCCTCTTCCACCTTATCTTCATCGAGGAGGAATGTAAACAGGGCACCAAAAAAAAAAAACAAGGTCAAATCTGCACAGTGCACTCAGAGAATAGAATTTTCCTCTCTCATGCGATTCTGTGGTTCATAATTTCCATGTACAGGCTTAAAAAACATTCCCTGGAGAGGACTAGCGACTTGAAATGTATTCCACCATCTGAATCAATTACCATTCAGTTCACCATGCCGCCTCGTGCACTCCCCAACTGGTTGAATTTGGTGAAGGAGCTTGCCTGGGTCCGCATTTGAACAGCTCTCCACCTTCCTCAATTTCTGAAACATCAGGAAACTCCAAAAGCCAAAGTAGAAGTCCTGTGATCATAGCCAATAGATGTATTCTGCATCTCCAGTCGAATCATACAGACGCATGAGTTCCCAATGTCCATGAGTCTTCCCCTTGGGTCCCCCCTGACCCGATCTTCTTTTAAAGTGGTGTTTTAAAG